>JAQFXZ010000707.1:0-16267 GCA_034694025.1 Ceratophysella scotica | reverse complement strand
GCGAGAAGCAGGGGATCACCTCGGTCCGCGGTAGAACCACACGGCAGTAACGCAGGCGACGTGACAGGGCGTTACACCAGTTCGATGTTGTTGTCTCCTTCGACATTATTCGTTTGCTACATCCGAATGTTTGAGTTACTCAAACGGAAAGCGCAAGAACACGGCTTTGACTGGAAATGCAAATTCATGTTCAGCACGAACGTGCTTTCACTTTTTGACTATATGAAGGCGGTATCAAGCACATTTCATTTGGAATAATTTTCTGGAATTTTGGACATTGATGTATATATTGTATATGGTTGTTGTAGAGTAGGAGATAATAATCTGGCTTTGCCCTAATCATGTGCGATATTTATTAACAGCCCACAGATATTTGTTTAGATCTTTAGATTGATAGTGTGCTGACATCCCGCATTGCGTAGGATGACCCGCGTACTTTGTACCATACTGAAAAGATAAATACAAATAAATATTACGAAGCCGAGATTTTATTGTTTCTGTGCTTTGCCTACGGATTTCTTTCAAGTCCCATGTGTCTTCGACATACTCTCTAGTTGAACCTTTTCTTGAGTTCAGAGACCAGTGATTTCAAAACTTTCTGTCCAGACAACGGGGATTTTAGAACATTCAGTTCAGAGAGCGGGGATTCAGCCAAATTCGGTTCAGGCATCCCCGGGTTACTCTGGCAAAAATGTCTGCCATGTTTGGGCATGCTTACGTTACGTAACAGCTGTATTACCTACCGACGATAACTACCCCGGAATTCAACAACTAGTAGTGCAAAAGGTAGCAAAGAATTAACAATTAGTCGAGCATCATTTGCTAGACCTGACGCTTCAACCCCGAGTCTAGTCAACAATGTTTTATACACATCAAATGGGCGATAAACAGACAGACTCAACGTGAACGTGAGCGTGGCCTACTTCGGTTTGCGTCGTAGAGATATAGCCCGGTTACAAGTAGAAACTAGCCGTGTTGATCCTGATTTCAACGAGACTTTTTTCTTTTGCCAATTAAGTTTGTTTTCATCCACTCCGAACCGATTTACATAACACTATCAGCAGTAGCATTCAGAGGATTCTCAGCGGACCCACTCCCATCGTTTCAATTGGGAACAGTCGTGGCTTCTTCACCTGGCTCGGAATTACTTGTACAATTCCAAAACACATTTCTGGGTACTAATTAAATGCTGCGAACGTTGAAAACCCTTGAATTCACTCCACGAAACTCGTTGTTGCCCAACAACGCTCGAAAACTTTGGACCATGATCTTGCACTCGCTTCCTCCGGACCTTGATATTGATAGTGTTACTTAGAGCTTAGGTGTCACATTTGTTCCTTCCCTGGGAGTCTTTAGGTTTGAGGGCATTTGGCCGACTGGACGGTTTGCCGTCGACATGTTTCATCGAAATACCCGAGATTCGAGTCTTTCACTTAGGGATTCTTACCTTTTATGGTCCTTGTAGGCAGCTTATCTGAAATTACCCTGGGCTCCTGGATTCTACACGCAGAGAAATTGTTCCATCTCGCTTTGAACTCGTTTGCATAATTGTGCTAATTAATTATGCATAGTGTACAATGGTGCCTAATTTTATTGCGAGAATCTCCCAAGGCATATGTCCCATTCCCACGGTGTGCACTAAATGTTGGTTATTTCGCTGGGTCTCTAATATTAAAAATATAGAATAGATTTTATTTATTCACAGTCATCTAGAATTTGTGAATACTAGAAACAAAAATGAAAGATCCAAAAGTAAAAGCAAATCAGGTACGTCCACTCATAAATTCAGACCGTAAACGACAAATGAAAATACCTTAGCTTAATTTAACATCAATCCAAATAATATGCCAATTAGTCCACTCGTACAATTCAAATGTAGAATGTTACAGAGCTTCCAAATAGTTGAAATGTATTACATAAATCGTCGTTACATTATATATGTACAAATACTTGGCGTAACTAATACAGTACAATACATCCATCTCCCTGACATAGTACAAGTAGGTTTATGCTAACATAGATTTGACAGTTAACATACTTTAATACTAAAATTTACCGCAGATACTAGATCTGACTAAAATAGGGATCCAAAAAGAAGTAAATCGATATTGGGTGAGAAAGTTGAAAGTTGACCTTTGCCTGCGTAAAAACTGAGTGGAAATACATAGGTACTTTACTTTGGGGGAATTAGTGGGGGTCGTCGGAGTTCAGGTGTGCTGCTGCTGTAGTATGCATTTCTGATTTAACTCAAGTTCAAATTCAGCAAGTTCAGGTGTGCTGCTGCTGTTAGGATGTATTTCTGATTTAACTCAATTTCAAATTCAGTTCAATTCAAAACAGATCTGCCTCCCAATATCCATGTCCATTGTCCATGCGAAGGGAGAGACGAGATTGAGTCGAATTAGGACAGGACTGACTGGAGAGAGACGCCAGACATCCTCATGTCGTAATGGCCATACTCAACAAATGAGAAAGAGCATAATATTGATGTTGGAAAGATTAGCAGAAAAGGAGGAGAGATCAAGAACAAAGGAGAGTAAGAGGAGTGGATATGGGTACAAAATGGCTCGTGCTACAAAATAATATTTCTTCTTCGTCAAGGTTTCCCCATTGATTCGTCCCCTACTTTGCTACAGTCGGAAAATGATCTGGATGCACGAAGTATGTATCTCATCTCATCATTCACTTCATGCTGCTGCTGCATATGTAAATAGATTGAACGGATCCTTTTATGATCGATATGACAAGATTATAGGAAGACTACTCAAAGTACTTCATCTTCGTATCGTCAGTCTAAGTCAGTCGACATACTTAGAATAAGCAAAAACAAAAAACACCAGCAGCTTAGCGTAAAAAATATCCAATGATTTACGATAGGATTAGAGAAACTCCTACTTCATTTCATATTCCACTGCGAGTGCGAGCGACCAGAACTATGACTATTCTACTGTCTCGGAAAAAGTTTTGCACATTTTCAGGATACAACTTAATGGGCACCACCAACGTCGACTTGAGGGCCTTAGTAATGCGGTGTCAACAATCCATACCAATAATACATCATATTACTGCGTAAGCTGTCCACTGATGACTTTCACTTTCCCCGAAAATATTACGAGCTATTCACTTTAGGCAAACACTTTGTTCCATAAAGTGTACTCGTATGTCGTTCGGCATCATGCATTCTGATTGAAATCTTCTGGTCATGTCATGACTGTCGCATTCGGGCTTCATTCTATTCATGCTTGTCAATTCTATAAACACGAATCACGAGTAATTATATATGTCTTTACATTTGCCGTCATAGAGAAAGCCACGAATGTTGTTGAAACTAATATTAAGAGGAAATAATACAATTGTTTACATAGCTGGGGCTTTGAAGAGGGCTTACACCTAATTAACATGCAGGGAGACCACATCCAAGCAACACTGCTTTCCATGCAGCGTCTCCTCCGTGTCGGGCTTTCACCACTATTGCACGAACGGATGTGTAACGCACCGACATAATCTCTGTAGTTGGAAAACCGGAATTTGAGATCAGAGAACGGCACAATGTGCCCCCAAATTTCCCTGCCCGTTATGACGACAATTTGAGACATGAGTGTACTCCCACACTGAAGATTAGTCGATCTCATCGCTCTTTACGATTTGCGTAATTTCAGGGATCACAAATGAGCGAGAACGAGTTGAGTTACCACAAAAGGAGTTTCTCAGAGAAAGTTGGATTCCTGGTAGGGCATGGGGGCTGCTGGGGACTTGAGGCTGGCTGGAGATGTGAATTCGTCCAGAGCCCGTAGCTGCAACTGAGCTTCAGCCGGATTCTTTGTAAAATGTCGAAACTCGAACACAATGGTATGGCTCCGAGTCCGAGTTGACTTGTGACTTCTACGCCGGTAGAATGAGACCGATCTTCCCTGCAAACCGGAAGATTAATCCATTATTGCTTCAAACCTCCTGGAATCAGAGCTCTGAGCGGAAGGGTAGCACATTTCACGCACGGGGATAGACCGTTTTCTACTGGGAAAAGCAACTGCATGCAAGTAATGGATACTGGACTGGACATATTATGGGGAGAAAGTCGTGGCAGGAGACAGACAGTAGAGCAGAGATGAGACATAGAGAAAAATTTTGAAAAATGTTTACTTGTGAACTGTTACCGCTAGATTTGGGTGGGGTGGCCGAGGTACTGGAGTGGCTTGGACGGGGCTGATGCGTGTTTCCTGGTTGACAGACTTGGTTACATGAGGAGCATCGCTTGGTGCTCGCGTTGGTTGTTCCGGGAAACCGTTGAATGACTCCGTTTTGCGTAGCACCCCGCAAACTCATAGTGCGCCGCATTGAGGTCAAACTTGTGTCAGGAGAGTAGCGAGAGCGTCGATTGCAGAATGTTACGGTCCTCAAAATCCCGATGAAACCCTGATTTCAAATTTCAGAGTGTACGACTTAGTGAAATACAAAGCCGAATTCAGGGCCAATTTGATCGGGAACTGACTAGAATTAAGATGCCCTGCGAACAAGTAGTATACTCCATACAACACAAACTACAGCTTGCACACGATTCCTTGAAAAGATGTGGCGCTTTCGCCTGCGCAGCGTAAGAAGTTACACAATTCGTATAAGAAATTGCAACCAATCAGATTTATAAAAAGTTTGCCAGCATGAAGAGGACGAAGGGCCTGCGGCAAGCAACATGGACACTGAAACTACTTGGAAAAAAAATTGAAACATTTCTAGCGGTGGTAGGGGCAACCGTGAACAGCGAATTGAGTTGGTCAACACTTGTGAATAATTAAGTGAAGTCCGCCCAGCAAAAGTCTGAAGCGTCTCGTATGAATGGGTTTTTTGTTATCTACGCACCGCTGCTACTGCTTAGTAGAAGTTACGGAATGACATGTATAATAGTTAACTTTCACACCAGGATCTTCCCCGCACGTCAGAATCTAAAGAGCGTCCAACGTGCACTCAACGAGAGAGTGAAAGTTCAATTTCAAGGACACTCAAAGAGTGCAAGAGCAGAGCTGGGCTACAGAGGAGACTGCCTGAAGCTGAGGTTAATTAATTAGCATATAAAAGCGTCGGACCTTTGTCTATATGTCACGGGTCACCCCCTGCTAAGCTGCGTCTGTTTTAATGAAATTGATTTTTCTGGTTCAGGAGTTTGTAGCAAATACCTAGCTAGCTGTGATGTGCTTATTTAAATTAATTTCGTTTTACCTGAAAAGGATTTTCTTGCAAAGTTATAAACTGAAGACATCGGTGGCTGAGGCAACACCTATTAGTTCGCTGTTGTCCTTTGGTACGCTAAGCATATTTTCATTTCTGGATGAATTAAGTCGTTTGAAAATCAATCATGGAGCTTGCTCATATGCGTCCTTTATCCTGCAGTTTCTTATTTCGCATATTTTAAAACTCTGGCTTTCATGTAACACAATATGTAATTCTTCGTGATTGCTTAAGCTTTATCTTATCATTGTATGCCTGAGCTTCAAAAGCGATGAACCATCATTTCATTAGTTTTAAAACTCCCTACGCAGCAGAGGTGAGTGAAATAGCACTGCGTGAAATGCGTGAAATGCGTAATTACGCACTACCAAAATGCCCTACTGCGTGCGTAAAATGCGTAAAATGAAATTAATGCAAAAGCTGCGGAATACTTAACCAAATGATATGATTATCATATGAAACGAATGCACCAGTAAAGCATTGTTTGCATTTTGTTAAACCGTATATTAAACACACGTGTTCATTGTGCTTTAAGTTAAATAGTAGAAGCCTGTCACGTGACGGTTAGGTCTAAGTCAATCCTTTACATCTAACTATCATTGTATTCATATAATACGTATTGGGCTACATATATTTTTACTTACCGATTTATCTTTTCATATTCGGTTGCTATTTAGCGTGACTTGAAACTGCACCGAGCGGACTGTGCAGGAAAAAGTAGAAAGCGACAACTCACTGAATGCAGAGGAAGGTGAAATAATGTATTGCTCATGCATTTGCATTACTAAATTTGAATTCCATGTTCACTTTTCGGTGACTCACTTTAGGTTCTGGACCAATCAGCTAATTTCACGAATTTCTCGCGTTTTACGAATTTCACGCATTTCACGCAGTTTTGCGTTTTAAGCAGCAAAATATCCCAAAATGCGTAAAAGGCGAATCCTTCACAACCTCCGTTGGTAGTGAATCTGCTACCTCCGTGCATATTCATAAACCCGCCATAGCCATAGGACGGATGCAGTTATTGGCTATCAATCTGAATGCAAATCAAGATATTGCGGCTACACTGTTCTTTCCGTTCATTCCGTACTATGTATGTATATAGCCTAATCGGATTAATTCCTCTCAGAATCAGAATCCCATGCATCCTCTGTATACGAGTTGGTTTGCCAGGTGGGAAATTTTGAATCGGGTGGAAATACGCGGAATTCAGCTCTGAGTTAAAAGCAGAGCGCTGGGGTGTCAAATTGTAAAGACCTGAAATATGTAGCCTCTTTGCCTAGCAAACGCTCCAAGCGTTCGTTGCCCTTTCAAGTGAATGAACTCACCTTGCGGAACCGAGCACTCATGGCAAAGTAGACGAATGGGTTGACGCAGGAATTGGTGAAACAGAGAAGATTGATGGAGAGCATTGTGAAGAAGAAGTGGCCACGATGGAGAAAGTTTTCCGTTTGGAACTGAGTGATCACAGTCACCAAGAAGTAGGGGCTCCAGCAGATGACGAATGCGCACACGATGACGAGAACCATTTTGGCCACCTGCAACACATTGAACGTTACATTTCCTATCTCCAGTCTCCAACTCAGAACTCGGTTTTCAAGCGCTTGGGACGTTTGTTTTGCGACTGTGGCAGTTTGGTCTTTTCGGGCTTTTAAGTATTCCCTGGCAAGCGCAACTTCTAGAGCATTGAAGGAAGTAAACATGGAACACGAGCACGCTGTAGCCACCCATTGTAGTCACCCAGTTTAACCAGACAGTGTTGCCACTGAAAAAATATTCACGAAGAAGCGGTTTTGGTCTCGCTTTACATTTGATTCTTGAATTTAAGTTAAATTATGCCAAAAATGTACGACGGACTTTTGGACAAATACGAACATTTCGATAAGCGTATAAACCAAACACCAAACCGAATTCACCAAAAAGTCCGCTCGTCCTCATCTCGAATAGCCTTGCCAATGGGGTTTAGTACGTTGCGTGGGTACAAAGGATGGTTGCAGCATGGTGAATAGTGTTTACATCGATCACAGAACTGCATAAGCGAATTTTAGAAAAATTCAGAATAGGGTCATGGCTGGATTTGAGTCAATTTTGAACTTCTATGTAGAAGATTAAGTTCTATCCAGTACATTCTGGTCTACCAAATATCTACTAAAATCCGGTTTAGGAGAAATTAGAACCAAACTTGAAAAGCTGGAATTGGCCCCAAATGGAAAAGTCGAGCTCAGCTGTATTATAAGCACTCTAAAGGGCAATCTGGAAATGTACTAGTGGATGCTTGATGGATAAACTACAAGTTTACACTACAGTCGCTTTGCAATATGGATCCCCATGGTGCAGTTGAGATTCCTACAACAGGATGACTGATACAATTTGTCCCATATTGTATACCCTTCAGGTATTCTATGTTTCATTCATTGTCTTAGAACAGCTGAAGCTTAAAATCAGGTCAGCTCGTCCTGATGACCTAATAAGAAGTGATAGAAGTACTAAGACAGTTATTGTCTCCCTTTCTTCAGTCAATTCTTATTAGTCTGGCTAAGGACCACGATTTCAGTGATGTCGAATTACCGTGTGCATGGCTTTCGCTTTTTTTATCGACTGTCCCATTATTTGACGTCAACCATCTACGAGTGGGCGCAGGGACTGGTAATGCTGATCGTATAACTTTATTTTTATTATTGTTACTATTAGAACGCAGATAAACTACAATCTACTGGTTCAAGTATAGAAGTACTAGAACAATATAGGCTCAACACTGTCGGTTGCAGATGCCAGCTCCGCGTCAAAAGTCATGACCGAAGTAGTAAACTGGCAATTAGTTCTACCCTTGAGTTCCAAAAGACGATTTACTGGCACTCTAACCTGTTAAACCTTGCCCTTCCTGACGCAGTAATCACTCTCAAGCAGATGTGTTTTGATCCATCACACTGTGAGCAGAATCCTACGTTCATCTAATTAGAGCCTTCCAAGACCCTATGAACTATGAAGCAAATTCTTTCAAGTACTACGCATTTCTGGATGCATTATTGAGAACTCCTCACTGGAAAGACTTTCACTTTCTCCTTTCACCAAGCTCAATACACGGGGTGAGACAGAAACCGAATAGATTAGATATAACCCAGGAAAGAGACGCTCCGAGAAGAGCACACTGAAACCAGATTTATCAATATGGAAAGTATATACTACAAAGGTTCAACCAAATACCGCGATAACCGCCAAGCAAGAACTATAACAAAAAAAAAAAGCCTCAACATGTGATTCCCGACTCGCAACAGCGTAACCGCAACAAAAGATTCCAACACCAATGCTTTTCACAAAAGAACTTATTCACTGGTCAAAATAGTGGCGGACAAAATAATTCGGCTAAACTAACTTCTTATTCATAGACGAGTCTGGAGTCTCTAAAAGATTTTAGAGCATTGATTTCGTTAAGAAGAATCTGTTACTCTCGTTGTTGTAAGAAGCCTTTCCTTAATAATCTGTTACTGAGCTTGTCACTTTTTATTAATAATACGTGCCTTGAGGCGCGCGCCAGTCCTGACCTTTATTTAATTTCGATAGCATTACCATTTCGAAATTTTCAAAGTAGATTGGTTGGGAGTATGGTCCAAAGTCCACATCTTAAATAGCGTTCAAATTCGGATAGCTTGCTGAGAGTAACTTCATATTGAGTGTGAGAGTACCTGAAGTCCTCGCACACTCAGATGACCGCTGACTGCTAATTTTCCATAAGAGAAATATCCTGTCCTCTTTGCATAGTGGCTTTAAAAAAACTCATGCAAATCTCACCCAAATCTAAAGGGTTCGAATTCACTCGTCGAACTTTCACTCATCGATCCTTCACTCGAACGAAATCCCCATTCGTCAAACTTTGAAAAAGCTCTCTAACTTGCATAATGTGGCTGTCGGCCGTCGGCCTGCTGTTCTATTGAATGCAATCAAGCGTTATCATATCAAAATACGGTAATTCGTGTATCTTTCAACATTGAATCTAAAAGTCTTATTAATAGCAAATACTGGAATATCATACAAGGAATACTTGAACATAAATACCAGTCTCAAAATAATGTACACTGTACACACATCAACCTAAATATTAGTTACTTTTCTACAAAGATCTAGCGTAAAAATCTTATGCTCATTACTTGCCCAGCATTTGAATTCAAAAATTGCCTAAGTAGTATTTCGTATTTCTTTTGTCCTTTACAATGAATTTGAATTCTATGATATCCAAATGATTAAGTAGACACCAGGTTAACTATCACAAAAAAAAATAATGCAAAGCAAAGCCAAAACTACTAATCAGGGACGTTGAGTCACTGATGTTGACAACTTCTCCTTTCAAAAAAAATTAATATATTCCTTCGTGGCTACCACATATCCAAGTTTGAGACCTTTTTCAATGTTCGACTAACAGGGATTTTGTTCGTCGAGTGAAGGTGCGACGGGTGACATTCATTCTTGGAGAATTTGCTGTTGACGATAATCTGAGTGTGGACCACAGATAAAAATTATTATTTTGAGCTTTTGTAAAGGAAAAATGAATTTCAGTATTGATTGAGCTTTATGCGTATATTTCCTGTTGATTCAATTACGTTGCAGTTTTTTTAACGGTTTTTGATGTTGCAGTTTTGAGATGCTCCAGACAAAGTAAGTATTACATGAAAGGATGTAGAGAAGAGAAAGCGGAGCACAATCAAAACCAATTGAAGAGCAACCCGGACGTGATTATATTTGATTAAAGAGTAAATGGCACAAGTAAACCCTTTAGAAGAAAATGCACGCAAAGAACTCCAATTCCACAAATTGATTAGTGGGGATAACATCCTTCCTTAGTATATCCTCTCTATTTACAGCAGAACAGAACTGAAAGCGTTTGTATCTTCAGGGCAGGTTTTTCCACAAGTGCCTCTTGCGTACGGCACACAGTGTGTCATTGGTGTTGTTGAATATTTTCATCATTTTCCGACTATTCGAATTCCAGACTGTAGAGTTCAGATAACTTGATTGGGAAGTCTGAAGCCTCGCCCATGAAGTCTAGTCGCGAAGAGTTCCCAGAACGTTCGGGGTTTCTTTGAAACGCAATATTTATTTTCATTCCGGACGTTTAATCGCTCCGATCCCGGTAAACTTTGCCAGGAACTAATACAACACACTTGTCTCGAAAAAGGCGAATTTACTCTGTGTGTTTTGTTCGAGGATATGCCGAGAAAATATTTTTTGTAGACAGTTAGGAGTTCAGAAAGAAAGTGGAAAGGCAGGAGCAGAGCTTGCCCGTCCCATCCTCAAGTGGTTCTTCCGCTCTCGCTCAACCTAAATAAACTGTCCTACCAACTCCTCTCTCCTTTTCCTAATTTGTTTCTTCTACATTTTGAGTCTCCCTAAACGTTGAGTCTTTCGTCTCTTGAAATCTGAGGTTTTATCAGTTATCATCAGGGGTGGATAACTATGAAAGAAGATTCTAATGCGCTTCAGTTTCAGTAAATTCTAACAGCTGTCTTAAATATGCTGCGTACATATGACGCAGTTAACGAAACGATAAAACTACATCCGATTTTTTTTGAACTACATGAAATATGTATGTGTACGCAGTTCATTATGATAAAAATTACAGTAGCAAGGTTAATTCATTCAAAGTTGTTTCATCGATGTTTAACCCCCAGTTGCCCTATTCAGTCACAACTGAAGTTGTGATTTTGTATAATTAAACGGGTTATGGTAGTGTTGCTTATGTATAGCCTGTGATTATCACTATCAATCCAATCACTAACGAGTTCCGAAGTACCCAGTTCCTGAATACCAGAAACTCATAGCGTATTCGTATAATGTTAATTTAAGCCACAATCTTAACAAGCGCTTTGATAAGCTGCTTAACTTTAGAAATTGACCGAGTAAAATTACTATGTTGGGTTGGATTGGGTCTATAGTTTAGCAGTGCACACATCCTGTTATACGTAGTTAGTTGAGTTTTTTTATGCTATTAGGCGAACGAGTCATGCAATATTGCAACATGCATGGAATGAGGAATCTGTCCCATCCCACCATCTGGAAATGGACCTTATTTCCTGACGTAAAAAGGAATATCAAACCATTATTCTTTGAGAACAGATGAGCTTGGTTCGGTACTCAAGTTGCGCTGAAGCAGCTCGCATGAGCTTGCACTGGCAATTCGGTACTGGCACTGGCAGTTTACGTAGCCTTACCTTTCTCCGTCCCTGTTCCAGTGAGATCGCCCTTTGGTCTGGATGCGGCTGAATTGGGATTTTCCTCAGCAGAGCCCTTGTAATGGAGAAGCAGGTGGTTCCGATGAAGATGAGAGGCAGGAAGTACATGAAGACGAAAAGGAAGAGGAAGTAGTACATTCGGAACTCGTCTGAAAACCTGTGGAATTAGAAATTAGAATTGGAATGACTCAAATGCACATGGTGCATAGTCCACATAAGGAACATGGTACACGCGCTATTCATCTCTGGAGAAAGCCCCAAGGCATCCCCTCAGTAAATGGCAACGAGCTCTGGGAAGCGAACTCGGCTTAAACGAAAACTAGATTATTAAAGGATACGTTAGATACTTTCGCTTTTTGCAACAACTATTGGGTCCGTTAAAATATAAGAGCAATTGTCCAAGAATTTTCTTAATGTTGTGATGACTCGTCGGTGCACTTGGACAAGAGGGTTGTCCCACTGAACTTTTGAAAGAATTTGCCTCATACTGAGTTCTGCAATGCCTGAATTCCACACTGAAGTGGAATCTGAGAGCCTACTTACAATTCATGATTGTCACATGAATCGGGAATTTCCTCTCCTCAGCTATGGACGTCAGGAAGCGTGAGGACCAATAGTTGAGGCTGGAATCAAAATTCACTCGTACTTCATTTTGTATGGAGCAAGTATAAAGCCCAGACTATTTTACTGAGGTTTTACTGAATAGATATTTTTTGTTTGACAAGAGCTAACGCGCGAAGTACATCCCGCAGTCCCTGTCACTTATGTCATCTGTTAAACAAGAGCAAAGTCCAAAGGAAAGAGCGGACAGAGAAGAAGTGCATGTGACATATTTAGAATATAATGTCCTGACAAGCCTACCGCAAGTCTGCTCATAATAAAAACAATCGGGGGCCGAGGTCTGGAAGAACGGATAGTTGTTGAGCCAATCCGGAAGATATTGTAAATTACGCGGAACTAAGAAGTCCATTTGTCACAGCCTGAAGAAACCCGACTTCAATATTTTCTATGATGTGATCTGATTGGACGGAACGAGTTATTTGGGATGCTCAAAGGCCCAGCGTGGTTTCTAGCTTGCTTTCACTTTACTTGTCTCATGTTTAAATCAGATGAAGTCAGCGGACTAGTTCCAGACTAAAAATATATTGTGAGAATCCTATTTCCTCCGAAGGTCGTAGCCTGATCCAACGAAGACAGTAGGTAGTTGCATGTGTTGCGTGGGTGTTCCTGTACACCTGCATTCCATCTGAACCTACAAAGTAGATCCCAGCACTCAAGTCCTTCATTTAAATTGAAAGTAATCAATATTTTGATGGATCATTTTTGCTATGGTAAGGCTCTTGGCCAAGAACCACCTGCTATCCTGTTTCACTCCCTACGCTCTATCTTTGTAACCGACGGCGGTGAACTACTTTTTTGAAACTCCAGACCCAGCTCCCGCCTCACTAATTAACCGGATTCGTTCTTCATCGGCTCATTTATCCAGACCATTTATAATGGTTATTAAAACAGGTACTTTCCAATAACTCTCCACCGATGCAGTGTTGAGCTCTCCGAACGCTTGCATGCCAGTGTTGTATGTTTCTTGGAGAAAGTATGTATTGAGCAACTAAATATGTGTTCAAACATCCAGAGTTGGGCGTTGAATGCGAAGCGGATAAATTCAGGACACCTGCTCTTTATTTTATGGGTAATTTAGCTCCTTGTACAGTGTTACATTAGTTTGGTAGAGTAGTTGTGTTCGGATGTTTATGTGCTTTTCCTCAGAACTGTCCGAGGTTAAATCAAACGGGAAAAGTCTGCGGAGGACATTAGGAATAATGAAAGGACCAGTGGTCAGACTTGGCAATGTTTTCCAAAACTTCTGGCACCCTGGTGCGCTATTTTCGGAATTGACTGGAAAGTTTTGCGGACTAATACATTCACTATTTTTGGACATGGCTCAATTTGTAAGGAAACTTTCCCAATTTGTGTGAAAGGAGAAAGGAATGCTTAAAGAGACTTACGTATCAAAACAAGTGAGTCGACTGAATTCCCCAAATTCGGACACAAGAAGATGTTTTCCGGCCACGGCAGGATACAGATTGGGGGATGCCACAAGAATGGGAATGACCCAGACCAGAAGAAGGACTCGTCGGATGCGGTAGTCCGTCAAATGAATTCGGGAGTGCATGGGATAAACCACGGCGTAGTACCTGCGTCAACACAAATATTCCAAACACACCACGTTAAGATCAAACCATAGAATACAAACAAGTAAACAAATTAAACTGAATTGGACGCCTCTTCAAAGCGGTTCGTGTTCAGCTCAAATGTCCTGTCAAACAGTCTTTGACCGTCGTTTTCATTCACTAATCAAGGGTCATTTGCCTAATCTTCTATTTTGAAGCCAAGTCGTGGACTTTTTATATTTAGATCTAACTATTTGAAGACAATTTATAGTCTTTACAGAACGAATACAAGATACATGAATTTGAAAGATCACTGAATTTGAAGGAAAGCAAGTTAAAAAGAAAAAATGCAATTTGAAATTCAACCAGAGTACCTCCTTATATTCTCGTCACCCAACTGTGATCCGCGCCCAATTGTCGCATAATCTTGACCAGAAACGCATGCATTTTATGTAGGAAATCAGTCGACGATGAAAAGTTGTGCGAATTCAATATATTTCTGCAAGTGTCACTGATCCCTATGATGCTATGCTGCAATTCAGTGACCATCTTGGAAGTTTGAGTGGGTTGAGTGATTAAAACGCATTGTTTCAGGATTCCTGACTTCACTCCGTTTGTGAGTTAAATTTTTCAAGTGATGAGAGAGCAATCACGCTTGCCTTCTCTCCCAGTGAGTGTACTGTATGTGTATCGTATTGAGAATTGTGTTTCCGCCTTTCTTCCAAGGAGCCTTGCATTGCATTACAGATCTGTATGCCTTATGCCTATTCCTATCAAGATTTAGGTATAAATCATCCTCAAATTCCGGAGTTTGAGTTGGCTGTTGCTATTCAAGCACCCGCTGACATGAGGTACAGAATAAGTGGCAAACTGAAGGCGCAGCAGTTCGTCTAACAAATAATGTCAAATCGAATCGGGATTTGATTAGTTTGACTAGGCAACCTCAAGTTGGACAGGATGTGGAGCAGACAAGTCAGAGTATATGTAATGTAGTACGATGAAGATAAGACAGAACTGAGGGCTGGTGGGTTGTCATCCCACTCGAAGAAATTGCAGTGTTTTAGTTGAATAAGGCAATTTGGTGGAATGAAAAGTGCAAGTAGTTCGACTGTTTCCAAATTGGTTTGCGTGGAAGGGCGTAGGGACTTGGTTTGAGTGGCTGGCGATGGAAGTTTCTTCCTTTTTCTCATTAATTTCGTAGATGTCCTGATGACGAGACGCCGGTTTGACTTCCTGCTCCCACACATAGGTCCTTCCTCCCCATGGCATAACTAAGTGGGATTTATGGCCACATATCTCACTTTTCTCCGACTCTTAAAAATATTGAACCTGGACATCACGCCGTCTACCTGCCACAGATTGGGCACACGAGAACTGGCTTTTCAACTTTCCACTTTCTGCTCTTCTGTCCCAGACTCTCCCGTTCTCTTTCTTCTTCATCCATTCATTCTTCCTGCCTCCTTGGGTAAATAAACAGACGGAAACACCTGGAATCTGAGGTTGGGTTCCGAAATAAGTAGCAGACGCATGTATCTCCAGCTGCTGAGTCTCCAAGTTCAAAATAAACTAGTTTTCTGGCATTACTGGGCTCTGGTTCGTGAGGTCTCTGGGCAATGCGAATTGCGAATAGTCTTTGGACGAAATATGGAATTCTGTGTGCGTATGTTGATCTGACCCAGGAGCAGGAGTGGGTCATGGATTTTTTGGTAGCAAGAGGGTAGAAGGGTAGCAAATCAGCGCCTAGGCAGCAGGGTAGCAGGTAGCAAGGGTCGCCAAATGCCGTCTATACTGTATATACCACATATGCTGTACTGTATAGCTGTACTATGGATTTAGTTACTACCCTGCTACCCTGGGCTGCTACCTCAGAAACCCGCTACCCTCCATTTTTGCTGCTACCCAGGGTAGCACCCACTCCTGCCCAGGGGGAATATGTTAGAGGTGTGCGCCGAGGCTGAAAACGGCGACGGCGGCGCACCGATTTACGCCGACACCTTCGGGGTCGTGAAGTGCACTTTAGTTTTAAAGGTTGGCAATTGTTATGGAAATACTAACTTTATCCTGGGAAAATGGGGAAAATACAAAATCCGAAATCATGGTATTTCCAAAGATATATAGCAATGAACTCAATAAATACTTTCTGAAAACCTTGTCAATTTTTTTCAAAAATTCTGATTTTCTCTTAAATAAATACAAGAAAATCTTAGAATCTTCTAAAGCGACGAAGTACAAACAAAACTTTCCCCAACAATATCTAATCTAGGTCCAATACAACCTGAATTCTTCACTCGGCTCCGCCTTTAGCGGGATGAAATTCTCAAAATTTTAGTCGAACTTGAAAACACTTTTGACAATCGGGAAATTCCTTGTGAATCAAATAGATTGTGTTGAAAGTTTTACGTCAATCGATTGAGTATTATTCGAGTTATGGTGATCACAGACGGATAGAATGTAAAAGTCTGCAGCTATTTTGTAAAGGTTTGGAAATAAGACAAAATTGAAATGTCGTGCAAATAGAAAAGTGTGATCTCTTGAAATGCGAAAAATATTCATAAATAAAACGAAAAGTATCTACATCATCGACTAAGCGCCGATGAAATCATCGACTAAGCGCCGATGAAATCATCGACTAAGCGCCGATGAAATCATCGA
>JAQFXZ010000706.1:0-16273 GCA_034694025.1 Ceratophysella scotica | reverse complement strand
CCAGTTCTCGGCTTCTATTGATTTCAAAGTAGCTTCTTCTGAAACCAATTTACATACAACTCGTGCGCCTGCTTCCGAGAAAATCAGTAACGGACGGACAGACAGACAGAAAGGGCAATCGCATAAGCCCTCGGCCTAGGAGGCCAGGTCTAATAAGTATATTTCGTACATCAAGTCAAATATCAAAACGAAACTATTTGTAGAATTTTGGGCTCAATTTTGAATTAAATTAAATTAAACTAAACTAAATTAAAGTACGTACGTCGACGCTAATAACGGCTTATGCTTAAACTGACCTTAAATAATTTCCATTTTCACCCATTTTTGACCAACCACGTCAAATTGTATTCGTCCTACTATTTTTTTTTCCACTACAGAAGCTCATTTTTTTTTATGTATTAATTTTCGTGCATGTCCACATCAATTGTAAACCAATATTTGGTTTCAATAAAGAATAAACATCAAAGACGGAGCGTAAATTAAATATTAAGATTAAACTGGAATTGAATAAATTGGTGGGCAACAAACGTAACCGGGCAAAACGAATATTATGGCGAGCAAAATTAGGAACCAAACTTATACGCAAACCTGTGATCTGCGATTTAAAAAATACGTTTGAATCATTGTGGTCTTAAAAGCCGTGGAGCTATAAGCGCCATCTGTTTGATACATCTATTTAGAATATGATCCACTTTGAGCAGCAGCAAAAAGGGCAAAAAGCACCAAGAAGGGCTGCAAACCGTTGGAAGCCGTAATATTGTACTTCGTTGATAATAATTTAATAGAAATCAGCATATTCGAAACTCGAGCTTCCATGTGTATCAGGGAGCTCAGTCTTCCCTGTTCTTAAATGGTGCAACTAGCTAGCTACTTCTCATAGTACTCAGCGGAATTGAAGTGCTCAATTGAATTAACCCTTTTACATGTAAATAGCGGGGAGTGAGAAGGCGATGACAGGCTTTCGGGTTGATTAAATTATGGAGAAAAAATGCCTACACCTCTCATTATTAAATACCTCACACTCGACTACTCCCAAATTTCACAAGTCGAGGACAGGGACAAGTCTACATAATTCAATTAAGGGTCAAAAGCCACCGGAGGTACACAAGACGCTTATGCTTACCGTCCTGGCTTAGGAAATTCGATTTGGAATACACGAGACGAGAGAAGGATTACTTCAGTAAAAATTTGAGTAGCAATTAGGACGCATCTGCCAAAGCGAAAAAAAGTTTTGACTGACTTGTTGCTCATTTACTGGAAACCTTTCAAAACTAGATCAGCTGAATCGTTAATTAACTTTGAATGTTTTAGTAAAAGTTCTGTTTTTCTGTTTTTTCTAATCCTTCCCGCTGGGCACCTGCAGATCAGCTACGAGATCGATGAAAGGTGGTCCAACACCTACTATTAAGTCTGACCTGAAGCCCTCCGTATCCCAAGTCCTTCGAACATAATTATAGTTACTTTAGCCTTTGTTCTCCAAACAAAAAAAAAGTTTGGCCTCCTTCCCACTCTCCAAATTAGTTAAACACACTTGTTTTTGAAAGGTTTGAGCTGTAAATACATCATGTATTCCAGTTTGACATTAGTTACCCAGTCTGACCTAAATCCGCCCTGACTTGACTCAATTTGAATTGGGAACAGTATTGATTTAATTGGAAACGGAACAATGAGCCTCTAAGTGGGGGAAAGTGGTGAAAGTTGGAAGTACTATTGACTATTGTGTGTCAAACTCTCTTTGCTCAACCAGGAAATCCAGACAGTAAATAAAAGAAAATAATTAGGTTGAGTGGAGCCAGAAGGACTGGTGGAGTGTACGCAGAACACGAGTTAAACAGGCGGACCTCGTAATTAGTTCTCTTTGTATTCAAAACAACCAAGATGGCCTCCAGGTATTCCTCTGTCTCTTATAAGCTAGCTGAATAGCCTCGAACGGCTTCAAAATATTCTCCAGTCAGTGTCTGCTTTTACGACTTCAAAGACTCATAAAATGCAGGAAAGCGCATTGAAGTGGCTATATAATGCTGGGCATTTCGCACGCTCTCAATATTGCACTCAAGCTCGTCACATGCCTAAATTGAGGTGCTATTTTTATGAGGCGTTGTCAAAAAAGCTTTCAGTGGTGATTGGAGACTGTAATTTAAGGAGTGCAGCAAAGCAACGGACAAGGACAAACAATTAGTGCTGAAATATAAAATTGAACCTGACGTGACACCGTTTTTGTTCTAAATTATTCAAAACAAATCGTGTGGTGTGTGACGTGCGACCAAGCTTACAATACAACAAGTGTTATATGCAAAACATAAGCTTAATGTCAATAGTTCACTCGAATATGCGATGAATTGTGGTGTTAAACTTTGTTAGTAGGCAAGGTCTCTTCTATGTGGAGGAGCATGAGAAAATTCGCAACCCAAATGACAAAGGTTACTCTGCATGCCCAAGAAATAAAACGCAATCCAAGCCACGTGGATAAGGCATTTGAGTGAAAATCATGGCTTATGAGGCCGGTTTCTTCCTTAGTAGCTTCTTGTGACATGCATTCGTGTACTTTTGCATGGAACACTGAAATAAGGAATGTGAGGTGTGAAGATTAAGCAAATCGGCCTCATAAACCATGGTTCTTTTTGACGCGAGGTTGGCAAAGACAAGACAAGGAGTAGGTTTTGATCATTTTTGTTATTTTTCTGGCTTCCATTTTTATTTTTATTGGGCACCCTTCGGAGTTGGTCTTTCGCAGTCCCACTGCGTTTTTTAAAATTGCGTTTTACGCATCAACATTTAATATAACGCGCTGCGTAAAATTGCGTTTTACGCATCAACATTTCATTTGACGGGCTGCGTAAAATTGCGTTAAATTAAAATCATAATGCCAATTCATACGAGTTTCAATGTAACGCAATTTTAGGTAATTTAGCACAAAACGCAATTTGTGCTGCGTTTTACACAGCACAAAATCAAAAAAACTGGCACCCTTATCGTTGGGTTGCGGATTCTCTCAAGCTTCTCGACGTAAAAGAGAAAGTCTGCCCTGCCCGCTAACAAAAGTTAACAACAAAAAATAATTGTATCAAACGGACCTAGGCACGAAATCATTAATTTCAAATGGGATCAGGAGTTGAGCATTGGTTTCTTCAGAAGCAATTAGGATGTTTTCTACGAAGCGAACTCAATTCTGAGTCTGATATCGTCTTAAGTTCAGATCCATTCCTTTAATTAGCAAGTGTCAGCACAAACACAGCAAAGCTGGAACTAAACTTTACCCCGTCTCATTAGAACTTGAAATACAGGGTGACTCGAAAAAAATTCCCTACTACTTAAATGTACATTGAAGCAAATAGCTAGCGAAATTTATCTCCTACCTAAGCTCTATTGAGACGATACGGATGTTTCATTCAATTTTTTAAAAAATTGTGTACAATAACCAAGTTAAGGCTATTGTCTTTTTTTCTTAAAACAAAAAACATACAATCTGAAAACGTTAACTCAGTAGAGGAGACCTGCCGTAAATGTAAAATTTATTTATCGGAGTTGCTAGGGTAATTCGTGCATGTCAACGCCAAGCTATTTTATAGAGCTCAAATTAGAAAAATTTGAAAAAATTAAACACTACAGAAATTTTCAAAACCGGGGGAAATCCTTGGGCCCACCCTGCACATTATGCTAGTAACTTCTATTTGATGAGATATTGAATGTTTTGAATATAATCTGCACTTCCGTAATTTAATTTCCAATACAAGCAAGAATTAATTAGCTTCGTGTGACTAGAGCTCTATTCAGTGGACAGAACCGCTTTGAAGTTGGAAAACGTACACGTATCGTAGATATGTGCCCATGCCTCCAAAATTGGAAGCACTTTGACTTTGACCCAAGGTCAGACTAGCGGTACCTACTTGATGAAACGGAAATACGACTCCATAAAAGCGGTTATTACCCGCGGCCAGTGGAGCGAGGAGGAAATCAAAAGCAATATTCAGTTCACACTTCACACTGTAGGGAATTCAGATACTAGAATGCATTCTGTCCAATGACTCTCCCGGAATCCCGACCGTTATTAACCTTGACTTAACCAAATTACCGTTTGTGAATTTGAGATGCTGCACTCTGCCTCTACCTATCGCTACCAAACTACCAAGCCAACTGAGAGATCTGGAATTATTGAATCTATCAGCCATCATCATTTGAAGTTATGGGAAAAGACCTTGCTCACATGGCTAGTTTGGATGGGCGACGTTGACAGTTTGGAAGGTTGCCTACGGTACTTAAGTTTACGGCCCTTAACTTCACACTAACAAGATCACACGTTGAGTTGAGTACCTCAGGCATGCTTTTGAGCTTCTCACCTCGAGGTCAGCAGGAACTTTGCGTTATTGACCCAAATAGGCATCAGAATCATTATTTAGTGTATTGAATATCTAGAATCATCCTACATCCTACCGAACTTAAAATTTAGTTTCTAAGGAAACCCTGGCGTAGTAGCTGGTGAACAACATTATTTGTGGCGAAATTCTAAATGTTAGAAGTTTATCACCAAAATATGAATTAGCTCTATTGGTAAGGATAGTTTTAAATTTGACCCTTTATGCGAATGAGGTATTTTTGTTGCAAATGATGTTGATTAGAAGATATTTTGCCACTTTCTTTTCGCCAATTCAAGAGAGTTGCTGTAATAATTCAGAAGGCCCCTTTGTATTCATGGAAAAATTCTGAAGTAAAGAAATCGAAAGCGGAAAAGGAGGCTAATGAGGCCTCTCCAACCAATATTCCTTTAATTTTTGAATAGACGCTGTTATTTGCATAGACCGGCGGCGTCGCATTCGTAGGTACGGGCGGCATTAAAAATACAACATTAAAAACCGCATTTGTAAAAACCGCAACATATAAAACCGCATCATAAAAACTGTTGGTTGGGGTAAATCAAGCTCCATGCTATGTCGCCTCCAGCTTTGCTTCTCAGCGTTGGAGCATATTGTCGCATACGCGGCCATTGTCGCCTTCAATTAAAAATTGTAATTGTTGCCTCACACGAAATGTGATTTAATTCAGGTTATTCAAGGTTAGGCTAGTTTAAGCAGAGTTAGGCTAGGTTTACGCCTAAATATATCAAAATAATGTAAATCTACGGCTTTAAAAATCCTAACCTAATGGGAAAATAAGATGCGGAGGCTACAGTGGAAGAGACGACATAGCATGGGGCTTGCTTTACTTTGACGCATGACGATAATATTTGAGTTTGAGTGTCGTTAAATGGGAGTAAGAATTCAGACAAGAACGACTACGACTACGTATGTCGTAAGAAGACTACGTTTGTCGGAAAATTCTGAAAAGCTCTGAATAGTTAAAAAAAACTCACAATATCCTACGTATTTTAGGTCCTAGGCCTCAAATTCTCAAAAATGGTAAAATGAGGCGTTTAGAAGTAATGACAGCGGATAAAACTCGTCAAGATTTCAAGCAGCCTTCCATTCTATGATCTCATATGAAGCGGCTATCCTCATTAGGATTCTAGCCTTGCTTGTAGCCCATATACAGCCAATGCTTGCAACCTGCAGCAAAAGCAGCGAATACTGGCCAAAATGAGTAAGGTTGTCAAAATTTCAGAAGAAGGATTACATACGCGTTGATGGCATAGCTGGGAAACTTTGACCATGATTGATGTGCCTATTTATAGAAGTTTTGGAGGGTTTAAAACATCTTGGTCTAGTCCATGCATTATACATAAGCACACACGCGACGAAGATGTGTCCTGGGTTGGGCTACGAGAAAACTAAGGTGAGAGCTAAGAGCAGCAAAGAAAGTAACAAGTTCCATAATAATATTTACGGGAAAATGAAACTTTTTGAAGTTTGAGAAAGAGTTTCTTTTTTTTCTTTTTGGAAGCAAACCCGTCTGAAACCCACTTACGTCAAGATACTCGTCGTAATGCGTTTTACTCGAGTTCCACAAAATAAAACACATTTTAGCGGAAAGCCCGTTACGGTTACTCGTTCAAGTAAATATATGAAATTCGGCTCGACAGATCTTCAAACAAGCCTTTCATCAACTGGTACAAAGAGTTTCCAGGTAACAGGTAACAGTTCAATATAGAAGATTGACTAGTCATATTATATTCTGGCCCACGAGTGACATTTTAATCAGAATTCAAAATTGAGCCTTTATATGGTACAAGTTTGAAGGGAATAAAACCGGATTAGTTTAACGCCTATAAGGATTTGGCCTAGATCTCGAAATGTTGCAAGTTTCATGCTTCATTACATATTTACTGCTTTTTAATTAAATTGTGTTCGTTTCCACTTTACGAGTTTTCACACATTTGGAGTTTGAATATTTCAAGAGTCCGGTTTTGCTTCGTCGCGTTGGTTGTCATTTCATTGCAGGTGCATGACGTCAAGACGAAGAATTTTAAACATTTTGTATGTTCAACAACTTTCGTGTTTCAGTTTGGAATTGTGAAACTTTACAAATATTTGTTCTATTTTATAAAATTCGGGGGTCAAGATTTAAATAGCATCGTGTTGCAACTCGTGTTTGTTTCAGCTTATGTGCATCAGGAGATTTGTCCATCTATGAAATATTCCGCACCATAAGCATAACCTGAAAATCTATATAGCTGGGCCTCGAACTTGTGTTTTATTAAAAACATGTCCGACGGAAGGAGCCTTCGAGTGGTTTTTCAATTTTAAAATGGA
This sequence comes from Ceratophysella scotica, assembly GCA_034694025.1. NCBI lineage: Eukaryota > Metazoa > Arthropoda > Collembola > Poduromorpha > Hypogastruridae > Ceratophysella > Ceratophysella scotica. The sequence continues at coordinate 9,590 of JAQFXZ010000706.1, read as the reverse complement.
TTTATGGTCTGGTCATCCTCAGATTTTTTGAAAGAAGTGCAAGAGTCAACACTGCGTTCACATGGACGAATGGCCCTAGCAACAGTGAAGGTCGAACCAACGAGAGATGGCAGTGCCCTTCGTGCTACGCTTGTATGTAGTATACTATATGTTAGAGCCAATATGGCAAATAAGATTTTAGCCAGTTTAATAAGTACGTTTTAGTAAAAAAAAATATTTTATTAGCCAAATAAAATGGGTAATTTGTGGCGTAAATTTATGCAAATTTCAAAATGGTTAGCCAGTTTGTAAAATGACTGGCAGCGTACGCCACGCAGCCAACCTTTTCTCTACACTTAATTGCCAATGCAAAAAATGCCAATTTCTATCATGAAGTATCTAAATATTATATTTTAATAATTTTTAATTAATATTAATTAATTTTAGCTATTTGTATTAGTGTGGTATACACTAGCTATTTCACAAACTGGCTAGTCATTTTTCAAACTGGCTAGTATCTTACTATGTATATATATTAGCTGTAACATATATATTTTTAAATTATCACTGCTTTTGCTAAGAACTTTGAATTGAATTCGAATTTATGAATTTGTTCGTGAGCACCTGTGGTTTGTTTCTGAAATTTCTTTAAAATTTTGAAAATTAATTTTCACCGGGTTTACAAAAAATGAAATACTCAAAATGTAAATCTGCGTTCATCTGATGCTGAATTCTCTTAGATTTGAATCTGAAAATACATCTTAGATAACTCAGGCTAATTCCGTACATTTAATTTATGCCGTTTCGGTAACCTAGGAAACATCAAATCACATAAGCACTTTCTCTGCGTTCTTTCTTGACTTTGAAGCTTACGTGGAGAATCTCCAAGGACTTAAAAACTTGAATATGAGAAAACTTTGTCGGATAATTAGTTTGATAATTCCAAGGAGTTCATAATATGCTCATCAATTTTGACAGTAGGTATACTCCACTTCAGTGTACACAACTTACCTACTTCAAATTTCCTAGAAGAAAGTGCCTGGTGAAAGTGAAACGCGATATGCTCGAATATATTTTTCAAACTTTGAATTTTGACCTGATCTTGAACCCATTCCAAGTACCATTCGGCTCATTTGGAAAGTAGAAGTTATGATTCTGTCAAGTTTGACTATAATTAGAAAGAAAGCTCACTAACCTTTCGTACAGCGCTCTCAATCTGTCCTTGAGAAGATATTGAAGGAGTTCGATTGAGACGCATTCCAGGAATAGGCGGACCCGACGGTAGGGACCGAGACTGATGAGTTAGCATGTTGTCCAGATTGGGCAAGTAGGCTCCAACGTAGCGAGGACCCACGGAACAGGAGTTGTTTTGCTGTCTTCGGACTTCGGGCAAACTTGTAAATGAGGATTGAAGTGGTTGCACGATTCGTTGCTCTTGGTGGACTTGGAACTCCTAAAGAAAACAAACGGACTCCGTCATCTCGACTTTCAATTATTTGGACTCGGTCACAATTTTATTATGGTGAAAGTTTGGATGAAAATACAATACTACAGTTTCCCATGACTCTCCCAAACTATTTTTTAGTCTTCACAAAATCAGCAATTTTTCTTTCAAAATTACTGTATTCGCTTTAGCGATGCCGCGAATAGGGATTTTCGGTATTCACCTAAAAGTATATATTCCCCCTTGTAACCTTTTTCCTGCACAGCAAATATTTACCTGCAGAAAATTGCTTGGATTTTTCGCCTTAAGAAAAGAGTTTTTGCCATTGTAGCATTCAACATGTGCACGAATTGTAGTCAAAGGAGCGAATTTATGCCGATTTTGAAAATGCATATTGCCTAATATTCTCCTAATAACCACAGATTTGGAGAATATTCGCATAATATTTAAAGAATACCTTATATTTGTCTAATACACGACTAACGATCTGCAATCGGGAGAATAGTTGTCTAATATTCGCCAATTTGAAACATATTCGCCATTTTGAAAATATTCGCTTGATATGGTATTTGCCACTTCGAAAAATATTCGCCTTTCATTCTTCTAATAAATTCTACAGATTCAAAATTTTTGAGAATATCCGCCTAATATTCGCCTAATAGTCTGCAATCGGGAGAATATTCATCTAATATCCGCCAAATATTCGCCAATTTCAAGAATATTTGACTATATAGAGAACATATACACCTAATCTCCTAATACAGATTCGCCAATTTATTGAACATTCGCCTAATTTTTGCCTAATATTTTCCAATTTAGAGCATGTTCGCCTAATATTTGCCTAATATTCGTTTATTTAGAGAATATTTGCCTAATATTTGCTTAATATTCGCCAATTTAGAGAATGTTCGTCTAATATTTGCCTAATATTCGCCAATTTAGAGAATATTTGCCTAATACTTGCCTAATATTAGCCAATTTAGAGAATATTTGCCTATAATTTGCTTAATATTCGCCAATTTAGAGAGTATTCGCCTAAGCCTAAGTTTTGCCCAATATTCGCTAATTTAGAGAATATTCGCAGCTAATATTTGCCTAATACTATTTTGCCAATATGAAGAATATTCGTCAAATACTCGCCTCATATTCTTCAATAATATGTAGAACATTGGCCTAATACGTAGTCGTCGATTCTTTCGATCAAGTTCAAATTTCTTAGAGCAAATATTCGGATCCTTCGCCCTCGCCCATGAATTTCAGCATCATTTGGCCGAATATCCGCGGCATCACTATTACACGTTTGCTCAGTTCCAAGAAAATAATGTCAAAGAAAATTTCATCATTTTCAAAAGGTAGCTACACAATATCAAGGAAAAGGATGAAAATAGGATCAAAGACTCATTGTTTATTGACCATTGCAACTGAAATTAGAGAATAAATAAAGGAACATCCATTTCCTTTTGATCATCCCACACAGGTTACAGAACTTTTATTTCCAGTAATTTGATTTCACCTCTCTATTTCTTTGCAATCAACTCTGATTTAATACGAGCTAGCCTGTAATACAAGGAAGCAAATACAGAGACACAATTGTTGTTGGGCGTACAGTCAAGGATTAATTTCACTTTCAACGAGTTAGGCGCGCACTTCTACGGAACTAGCCAGACAAGCATTGTTTACATTCAGTGCGCGTCACAACTTTAGGATGAATCTGTTCTTTGTATTAAAGTCAGACCATTTTGAAATGCAATACATCATTATGTGATCATCCTGTATGCTCTTTGAACTTTCAATGCAACTGTATCATGTATCCGAGTCCTTTCCAAAATACTCATGAAATGAATCTCTGTTTTTTTTGTAAATTAAACATAATAGCAAGTTTTTCAGACTATTATTTAATAATTGAAATGAGAGACGAGTGAGACAGAGTTCAAAACAATTTTCATGGAATCATTAACGCATGGCCTACTTTTTGGCATTTTCCTGGAGTCGTCAATTACATTTTTAATACCAATTAGACGCGGTAACTTAAGGCAGCGAAGAGTGGTTCCAAGTTGAAAACTTGACATAGATATGACGTTGAAGAGTGGCTGGGATTATTATAAGCCACGTGTGTTGTGTTTAAGGCAGTCCCAACTTTTCTCTGATGGACTCTCGGGACTTCAGACGGCGTCTACATTTTAAATTGCTTTTTTTGAGTGGATCATGCTAAGAAGGGGCCTAGTACGCGGAATCAGGTTTTATGGGTTATAAATCTGCTCAAGTGGCAATATGCATGTCAGGATTATGATTCAGATTGGTCAGTAACATGGGGTGGATGGATTTATATTGCCAAAAACAAATAGGTCACATGATATGATTATTATTATTATTCTGTCAATGGTTCTAGATTGTTCTTAGAGATCGGGCGGATTGGCAAAAATCAGCTTGGCAAAATAAAAATTTAATTTACAACAAATTATAATAAGCTCTGATTTTTTTTGTTCTTAAATTATAATTCAATTTCACTATTGCGTTTATTTTAATTAGGTTTAGATATTTAATTACTAGTGTTTTTTTCATATTAATTTTACTTAAAATTGTGCCTGTTTAAAAGTTTTGAAAATGAATTCGATTTTTGGAAAAATATTTTGTTACTGCCATATACAAATGCGGATAACGCGTTTTTGTCAATTTTCTCCACTTTCTTTGAATTTTTTTAAAACGGAACTAGCTTTTACCAATGATTTTTGTTTTCCCCGATTCGCGTAGCTTTTTGCCAATTATTGCCAATTTTTATGAATGTTTTAAAAACGAACTTGATTTTTACCAATGATTTTCGGGTAAAATCCCCCCCCCATTTTGGCCACTTTATTGAAGGCTTTGAAAATAATTCGATTTTTGCCAACGAGCTTTGTTTCAGCCAATTTAGATAAAACCATTTATGTCAATCTTTGCCACTTCATTTTAATGTATTGAAAACGAAACTGATATTTGCCAATAATTTGCATGCTCTTTGGGAAAATACATTTCTTGCCAATTTCTGCCACTCCCCTTGAATGCTTTGAAAATGAATTCAATTTTTATCAATTGTTTGTCAATTTTGCCCAATTCCTTTGAATATGTTCTGAATTTAGGGATAATTTTTGCCAATGGTTTCCGTAAATCCGGATAATACATTTTTGCTAATTATTGCCACTTCCCTTAATGCTTGATGCCTATTGCTGCATCCCAACCCCAAAATCAACCTTTCGACAAAATTCTACGTACTTGCCACTCTATGAAAGTTTGAGAAATACTAAAATATGGAAATGATGGGGAAAAAATCAAAGCGTAATAAAGATAACCCGAATATTCGAAACCCTGGAAATGTTAGAAGTGTGGCCACACGTGTTGAACTTTTAATAAAACCGAGCTGAGAAGGTGCATTGGTGCTTTCCTTTTCCATCAAAGTGAAAATTCCTAAATGTCACGCGGATATCAGAAGGCACAAAATTCCATGTGAAAATCCCATGTGAAACTGAAACTACGTACAGTACAAAAATGCAGTGACAGAAGCACGCTCTTGAATCAATTTTCTTTATCTTATCGTGTTCTGAGTTTTGATATTAGAGCCGTTCGTGCTCCTCGGCTTCTCAATCTCATGCCAGCCAGACTCAAATCTAAATGGTTCCACTCAGGTAAACCGAGGCTTTGGGCTAAAAATAGGATTACATAGACTTGCTAAGGCAGAGCAGAAAATTATTCTTCATTTCAACTACCTACTCCTACTCACAAATTAAATATTATGGCCTCAACCCTTCCCACGAGAATTTATGTAATGTTTCTCCTTACCTCCTTTTCGCCCAGACTTGCTTTTCTGCCAAGAAGTCAAAATAAACCACTTTCTTCCTATTGGAGCCAAATTAATACTCGTGAATTTAATTAGTAGAGCTCAAGCCGGAGGATATTATTGTGACTTGTGACGTGGAGAAGAACCACTAAGTTGCTGGCAGGGAATGGATGCAGATCTGGTCCGACTGGAAGAAGAATGCGAAGTGATTTGAGGGCCGGGAGCCCAACCCGTTTATATAGACTCGAAGAGCCCAGCCTGGCTTTCTCCAGAGAAAGCAACATGAGAACCGCAGGAGGATGGATGAAAAACCTTCTCGTTCCATTTTCAAATACTGGAGTAAACCCTGGATGCCCTCCTAGAAGCTTTAGTGCTGGGTACAGGGACCCATAGTGAACAGCTAATCATCCGGCTAAGTGTGGAGTGTTTCGTCCACTCCACTATTTCTTGATTAATTACGCGTGAAAACATCCTTCACATCTTAACCGTTTGCGGAACACACGTGTGCCACTGCTTTTTGAGTGCTGCACACAAAATGCACTTTCAAAACAAACGAATTTTGTACTTATAAGGTACAAATCGCTCTAGTGCACTAAAATATGCATAAAATGTTATTATAAGTACGCCCTAAAATATGCAATAAAAACCGTTTTTTGCAAAAAGAACCTTTGATTTTGAAATGAAAAGTACTTGCTTGGTACATCCATTCAGGCAATTTAAAAAAAATGTTAGGAAACAGCAAATTAAGATTAAGCGGAAATATTTTTCAAAAATGTAAAATACGATTTGTTACGAGCTAAAAGCTAAGACAATCCTGGAAAATTGGCAAAATATGTAGTAAAAGAGCAAAAATCTGTTCAAAAACGCTGAATAATGCACCAAAATTAGAAAAACATGGAAATATTAAAAAGTTCACTAAAACCTTAAGATATTCAAAAATTGAATAGACACAGAAATTCAAAATATAAATACTTAGCTAAGAAGAATACACAATAAATGCATATTAAGCCCTAACATTCATGAAAATTTAATATTTATAAAATGAGTAAAACGTTCAAATGACAAATAAAACTTGCTAGAAATGATATAATTGGAACCTTGCTGAACTAAATAAATTATAAATTTGGCTAAAACTCTCCCTTTGCTTTTAGCCGAAACAATGCGGACAATTGACACGAGACACGACTTGTGTCCAGGTCCAGTTTACGTGTCACCCTAATCGTTTGTAAGGCCAGAGCTTCTTTCTTAGAATTGTCCAAATAAAGAAAGTTTTTAATATTTCTGAGATGTGACAAATTCAAACTATAAACAATGGAATTTTACAGCTCTTTAAAATTATATTTATATAGAAATTGATACGAGGAAAAACAAATCGTCTGTTTGGACGTTTCTAAGAAAAGTTTCTACCAGGACTGCCCCATTAGGCTCAAGTGACCGAAAAACAAAGTATCCTGTTTAGACGGGAATTTTATTTTTCAAGAAACACGAAATCTTTTTTTTAGTTTCGAACTAAACTTTTATTTACGCAGCGTTGATCTCAATATGCGTGTACAAGATGTGTTAACTCAAGCAAGTTATTAAAAAATTACAATATAATCTCAATTCGAAGCGAAGGAAAGCCTATATGATCTATGAAATTGATCTTCTACTACGCCTCAACCCTGTTGCTAGGTTACCATAAAATGAATCTTTTCAGCTCCTTCTTGATACGGGATTTGAAGTTCCTTTCAATAATTGACTAAGGAAATGCTGGACTCACTTGAAACTTGAATCTGAAGCTAATACTTCTTTCCAGAATTTTCTGTGTGGTTGATATTAAAGGAATATAATCCGATAAGCTGTCTAGGAACTTTGAGCATGTTAGTAAACATAAAGTTTACAATATTTTGGAGTCCCTAGCAACGAGAGTGAATTGCAGACCTGATGGTAAACCTGATACTTTCTTGAGAGCCTATTCAATTTGCATATACAGCATTGGAGCGCAGCCCTGAATTTTGATTCTCCGAATCAACTCGTGTCTCAGTTGCAACGTAGCCCATTACACAGTTCAAGTTCAGAACCTGCTCTTTGCAATTATTGTTAAATTGGATATCACGGCTTATCCTGAATTGAATATTAAATTCAGTTCTGCAGATATTAGGAGATAGTGCTTCGTGAGGCGGAGGGCTCATTAAATTTGATCGGCCTATGAAATGTCAAGGGAGTAGCTTCATTAAAAAGTGATTGGCTGTTGTACGATGAAACTTTAGACTTGTTGTCAAGAAACTTTATCTTGACGAGTTGTGAGGAACTTGGGAGAGCTTTTTGTTACCCCTGTTGTTCTGGAGACGGAAGCGCTGGGAAACCCAGAACAAAGCATCAGCCATAGCATTTTAGGATTTACGCAGCTTGTACGTATTTCTGAATAAATAAATTAATGCATAAATCTTGAATTAAGTTACAAAATTGAAATAATCCCAAAGTATTCCGCAACGAAACGCACTCTTTTTCATTTTTAAAGAAATCCTAAGAATACTCGCACAATTTCTAGTAGGGATGCGCCGAATTCTGTATTCGCCCGGGCAAAATTCGCACAAAAATTGCTATAATTTGAGAGTCGAACAAGAAATTGGCCCGATGAAATTTTTCATGGGAATTTGAGCAGTAATGCTCTCTTATGGGTGAACAACTTGTCACATTAAATCGCATGTTTCGGCAGAACCCAAGCTAACTAAAAATAAGACAAGTTGTCTCCTATATAAAAAGCATTTGTCTATACAAATTGTCACGTGTCAGAATTTGAAGTCCGGGCGAATATTTTTGCCCAATATTCGTCTAAAATTCGCCATACAAAATTTCTACTCGATAGTAAAAAACCGACGAATAATACAAATATTAGGCACAGCTTCGACGAAAAATCTCTAGATTGGCCAATTTAAGGCAGAAATTCGCTTCTCGATCAGCATTCGCACTTGACGAAGGCTATAAGGTCAAATATTTGCTTTTAAGCGAATACTCCAACCGATTCTCGCAGGCGAATATTGGCTCCACAAGACCAATGTTGCAAGGACAAATTGTTCTATTAGGCGAACAACAAAAACGCATTAAACGCGGCATCCCTGAATTCTAGTGAAAAAATTGAAGTCTATTTTCATGAATACCGATACCGAGTAGTCAAACCTAAAACTTTGTACGCTGTAGCTAGACGAATTTCTAGAAAAATAACGAACCGGGTTTATGTTGAACCTAAGCTCTAAGCTTGGCTATAATTTAAAAGGAGGAAAAGTGAGTGATACAAAACATGGAAAATAATCTGCAATTCCTGACTCCAACAGCCTCACTGATCTGGGCTGAAGTACGTAGAACCCAAAAGCCAGACATTCAACAAGTTGAAGAAGAGGACTTTGGATTCGCTCTGTTGAGCTTTTCTGAGTCGGAAGATCCGTAGTGCTCTTGCTTCCCGTTTCATGCTAGGTACTCACTTCGACTTTCCAGGCCGTTTTCCGCGTCCAGGCGCGGAAAACCTGATTTTCCGTGAACTTTTCTTTTTTGAGTACTCACCTCTTATTTTTTCCTTGCTCTCGTTTTTCCGCGAGCCAGGAAATATTACTTTTTCCGCGATGCCTGTGCACGGAATCGACACCCCTTCTTTTCCGTGCCGAGCCACGGAAAAAGTCAAGGATAGTTGTCTCAATCACTATTTATACAACTATTATTGATGATTTACGCGCTCGACAATAGGAAATTCAAATTTCATTACAAAACTGGTGATGTTTTTTTGATTTTGCAAACAAAGAGTGTTCAGGTCCATTGATTTAAATTAAAAACTGATAGAATTTCACTATCAACAATACTTGCGCTCAATAATTGTAACACCACTGAATCGTCCTTCGATATTTAGGAATAATTAGTATTAATAATTCATCTCAAGTCATGTACTGTACTACTGGTACTGGTACAGTGCAGCTAAAAATAAATATCAACGCTTGCATAAAGTACGTTACACTAGGTCACAGTCACAGGTCACAGCATAGTAGGTACTAGTATGTACTACTAAACGAAGTGCTTGTAAAGATAAGTTACATTGCAAATTGCAACTTATTACGTCGTAAAAGTGAATTGGGAATTGAAATTGAACTACCTGACGACAAGTAATAAATAAGCTGCCGTGTGATTGCATTTGCCCATATTCAGTCAGGTCAAGAGGGTCAGGTCGACCGACGGTCAACCTATAAGCTCTCTACAATACAATATCGCCGTCATTCGTGCTCTTGTTATATGTAGTAACACCATAATCAAAACGAAAAGTGAAGAGCTAGTATAAGGTAGAAATTGTCACGTCGTCATCAAAAGTCCGACAGAATAGGTCACTGCATG
>JAQFXZ010000705.1:0-16312 GCA_034694025.1 Ceratophysella scotica | reverse complement strand
TCGACGAAGCAAACTCGATTGCTCAGCTGCACTTTTTTCACTTAAATCATATTAAGCCGCCATACTGTTCAATTAAAAAATATTGAAAAATGATATAATTCGTTGGCAATTGCGTTTTACCAAGCTATTAGAGGAATTACTGGCTTTGCTTATGATTTTTAAGCTCAAATTTGATTAAAAAATGTGCATTTTCTTAAAAAACGGCAAATATTTACTTGAATATTGATTATTTACATATAGCCAAGCCCAGAATATTTTTTTTTTAATGAAAAACATTTTTTTACAGTGGCATCCTAGGGATCTAGTTCGAATATATCCGAAGTTTCAGGGCGCTAGAATTGAAATTGTAGAATCATAAATAAATCTTTTCCGGGGTCTGCTCAAGACTGCTGATCGACCTTGAGCTTCCAATGCTGAGAGATGGGCGAAAACGCCCATGCCAATACAGGCCTTTCATCCAGTATCTTCACACAAAAACTCTCCAAAGTCTTCCAAGTAATAATTCTAGAGTCAACAAAATAGCATCTTGAAAAATCGGTTAATGTTCGAAACATTACCAATTTCAAATATATTGTACAGTGGCTCGGGCGCAAAGGATCGGACTGTGGAATTGTGCATGTAAGCATTCCGACCAGCGGTGCGGAAATGGGCGGTGCCTTTGGCGGCGAGAAGCATATCGACGGAGGGCGGGAATCAGGAATCAGGCTCAGATTCCTGAAAGCAGTACATACGTTATCTACAATTAGTATTAACTACTCACAGGGCACGGGCACAGAGAATCAAGTTTGAATAAATGGATTCGGAGCTGCAATTGAATACAGCAGTTCGTACGAGATTTTCATAGTTCAATTTAATTTAAGCATGTATTTGAATTTGAATTTCGAACTATTTCTTTTAAGAAGCAAGTGACACTACTCAAATTCGCCTAGTGCCTTGCCTCAGTGCCAGACTGATATTGCAATTTCCAATGTTAGATGTGTCGTTACTTACTTTGGTTTCACCCATAAAAGCATATTCAGGAGTAATTGAATATTAAATTACAAGTATTTGAGACAACAATTTGTTAAACTTCAATTTACACTAAAACTCGAGACTAAATTGACCTCTGGAATGATTCGACTCTGCGAGGTTGCATAACATGAAAAATGAAAGGATGTAACTCGAAAATCCAAAGGCTGTTTTCATCAAAATGAAGCGTGAACTCTACTTCGAATTCTTTTGCAGATGCAAAGTTTATAACGAGTGAATTTATTTTTGTTCAGTAGTTTTCTATTGGGAACTTGAGAAATAATGGTAATTTGTATATTTTTATTCAAACGTAGCTTCTTCTTCTTAAGTTTTCTGTATGTAATTTCAATTACATTTCGCATTATTTTTCTCCGTACGTATAATTTGTAAAACACGATCACATTTTTGATTAGCTACGGCAATGCTTGTACTTCTTGGAGCTGGAGCCAAGAAATTGATGAAACCTAATCTTAATCTCCTTCTGTCTTGTTACGTTCAGCTCTCCTTACACGTTTTATGTCGAAACCTTCAACGAATTTACATGCACGGACTATGTAAGTATAAAAGGAATGAGGATCAAGACTCCTTGTGAATAAGTGTCGGCTTAGCATAAGTATCATTCTGACTCTGACTGCTGTTTACATTTTCTAACAAAGATTAGGACATATCGTATCAAGTCTTGATGTATGGTTTGGTATGATCTATTTATTTGTTTGTATCTGTCTTCAGTGTCATTTTCGTGTATGCGAAGTCCAAAGTACATTCAACTCCAAGCTTCAATCTTAATTATCTGTCCAGTATGAACAAGGTGACCGAGGTACATAGAAGTACACTACACAAATTCAATATTTTTGAATCGGCATAACGCACGACGTCCGATTCCATATACAGCTTGTTTCATATAACTAAAATTGAATTTGATCAGTACAGTTACAGACGATTTGTTTGATGAAGGATGAAGTGCCTTCATTTGAAGTGAAGTGAACATCCACTTACGTAACGTTTGAAACAAATTCGTGTTCACACAATGTTTTTCCCAAAGGTCCTCCAAATATCGAACATTAAAACCCAGTTTGTTCACGACCCGGTGGCCCTTCTTCAATACATAATCAAACGCTTTGTTCAAAGAATTCCGTTTCAAAACATTACGAGCATGGGCTCAGTTCATTGGGAAAATCGGCAGAAGCCCAACATGCAAACCGTGCTGAGTGCATGCCTTCAGGGTTCGGGCGGACTCTGCGGACATAACAACTATTTCATGAAGCTCGCCCTCGAGTCAATCGGCTATGAAACCATCGTGGTTCCAGGTGTATTCCGTAGAACAGGCGTTCCTTCCAGTCACTTAGCGCTTCTGATCAGAATCCCGTACAAGCGCTCAGTAAATCAATACGTGAATACTGAAACGAATAATTTGTACTTAGTTGATGTCGGTTGTGGAGTTCCAATTCATGAGCCGGTTTTAATTAGTAATCTGGTTCCTTACAAATCTCGTGCGGGTGGTTTGGAATTTTACTATGAAACAACTCCGGATGGGAATTTTCGACGGGTGAATTTGAACGGAGATGCACTGGTTGGACAGGTACGCTAAATGCTAAATCATGTTTAAGGCGACATTATTGATTTGAATTTGGCGCAATGGTCCTGCAAGTTATGGTATGGGGAAGGTTCGACCTGATCGGTGTGGCCATGCTATTGTGCTTTTTAAATATTGTATTTAAGATTTGGATTCTTTGGAATTTCCTTTTTTTGCATTTGAGTCAACTATCATTATCTACCTACATTGAAACTTAACACAGAAGTGGTTGACCTCATCCAGGGGATCAAACTTTTTCCATCTACTTGCATGGGTCAAATTCGAAATATTGGTAGGTCCGTAAAGCTGAAGTTTGACGCGCGCTTGATCTTTGACCTTAACTTCTACTCCGGGCTTGGTCAACCGTTTAACGTGAAATTGATCTTTGACCTTGAATCGCTCTCCTTACCCAACCGTTTGACATTAAATTGGTATTTGACCTTGATTAGCTCTCGTGCGGCAATCGTTTGACTTGAAATTTATCTTTGACCTTGACTCGCACTCCTCCTGGGTTATGCTTTCGAGATTTTCTTGATCATTGACCTTAAACCTCTTGCTAGCTCAACCTTACAAAGTTGACGTAAAATTCATCTTTGACCATGAATCTCACTTCTGATTCAATCTTTTGACGCACCGTTTATGTTTGACCTTTAAGTTCGATTCCTGGCTCAACCACTTGACTGACAGTATTGATCTTTGACTTTGGTTCCCATCCGACTCACCCTTTTGACGCAATATTTATGTTTAACCTTGAAATCCTACTCCTGGCTCAACCGCTATTGACATAGTATTGATGTTTGACCTTGATCTTACTTCTTACTCCTCGATCAACCGTTTGCCCAAGAGCGGATCAAACTTTCGCTAAACTCAAAACTCAAGCACGCGCGCTCAGGACACAATATTCAAAATATTAATAGACCCTGAATATTTTGAGAAAAGGTTCAGTTTATTCAAGCTAATGAGTTGTAATTCGAAGCAGTGAATTCGGATTAAAGGTTTAAAGTAAACGTATCTCTGACCTCTGACCACAGTTTGAAGCAGGGCACGTTCTCATGAATGAAGTGTACTGACCAATATATCCTTGAGCTTTGGAACTATGCAATCCACAAAGCCTGACGAACGATGAGGGCGGTAGCCATCATCAGCATCAAATATCCATTTCCTTGAATCCAGTTAGATCGACAGAGAAAGACACTTTCCTTAGGGAAGAATCGGCATACGGGTCTTTGACACCATTGTCGATAGTTAAAATTTCCCTCGGCGTATAGTCGAATTTGCGCATAGTAAATATGAGCACCCTCCATTCCGCGTGCTCCAGGACGTGGTTCTTTGAGAGGGTTATCTGACCCATCGAGGCAGCTCTTCCTTCGACCATAAGACCTTAAGGAAAACATTTTCGTTTCATCAAATTCTGGTTTGTGGTTTGATAAGGCTGATCAAAGATTCCATTTGAGTAAAGAGTAATGCGTAAACTAAAGGTATTGTAGTTGGGTCAAGGTGAAGATTTTGGAACATGCTGTGACCACCTATTGTACCCATCCATTGTAACCAACCATCCAACATTTCCGACAAACCTAAACCTAAGCTAACCAGAATTTACCAACGCACGTTTCCAAACAACCTAGCACAACCTAAAGAATTAAAAAGTAAGCTAAGGCAAAATGGCTTCCAAATGTGGGTTCTTCACTGGTTACAATGGGTGGTTACAGCCTGTTCCATAAATCTTACTTCTACCGACAAATTGGTATGCAGCGTTGTATACCTCATGGGCTTAATTCCACAAATGGGAGTATTGATGATGTCATCCACCCAACAGCGCTTGCTCTTGCAGTTCGGTCCATAGTAGCTGTTAATCATCATGGTGTATGTTCTGAGGTTGGAACGGATCGTGAGTCGGATTCCATTGGGATGATCTTCCAGGATCTTCCTGAAAGCTGCCCTTTCAGCCTTGTTCATAGGCTTCTTTCCATCTCGACAGTCCATTCCGTCCGGAATTTCCATTCCGGTGGGTCCAGGCTTAAATGCAGTTACTTTCTGAATCAGGATTCCTAGCAACAGGATATTCAGGATAAAGCGGCTCTTAAGACGCAATGATTCTTTCATTCTGGTCATTTTCTTTGTTTCCTGGAAACAAAAGCTGTTACTTATGTAATGTGGTCTGAGTTATTGTTCTTACATCATTATGAGCAGATTCCTAAATACTTTGAGCTCACCTTTAAATACGAAGTCTCTTTTCCATACAACGAAGAGTATTTGCATATGCAATGCAATATTTAAATAGTCTACAAAGAATGCTATTTTCACTGAATTTGTAAATTAGTCCATCTTGAGAGATACTTGGAATATCAAATCTAAATTGCGATGAATTTGTTCAAGTTGGGTCTCATGTTGTAAAGTTTGTTATAGACTTTGAATACAGTAGGCGCTATGTAAATCAGCATGACAACGAATTTTTCCTTTCCTGACCTCAATTTTCAGTCGGACGTCTCGACTCTATAGGTTTTACAACTGTCTATCACTTTATATAACGAGCTGTTGCAGTGTATGTAAACTCCCTATGTCACACAACAACTTTGTAAACAGAGCTACCAGGGCGGCAAATTCAATGTCATGGCAACCTATTCCTGCTCCTACACAATACAATAAATTATAATTAGAAGTGGCTGTATGTATGCAATTATGCATCTATGACATAGGTGGGCGACAGTTGGGCGGAGCAATAGGGCGGGCGAAAGTTGACCGGGATAATAGGCTGGGCAAATGTTGTTATACTATAGATCAAGTAATATAGTAGGCTTAGGCTAATTGTTCAGCGTTCAGCGTTCTTCCGATTATATTTCAAAATGTGTGTATCTCACTATGCAAGCTCCAACCTATTCGGCGTGGTCGACTGTCGACTTTTCGGCCATGAAGCAGTTGGCCAGCAAATATTCCGCCAATGGCGGAGGACCCAAGACCCAACTATTCGGCTAACAAATATTCAGCCTACGGCGGAATACCCACTGTTCGGCCGGCCGAATATCTATAGCTTGAAAGATGCAGAAATTAAAATTTGCATCAAATAAAAAAAGCCGAGACATCTTCCAGAATCTAATCGACCAACTATACGCGCAAGTAGTTGGCACGACGAATATTCGGACAATGGCGGAAAACACCACTAGTCGGCGGCCGAATATTCGGGACATCGCTCTAGTATTTAATCCAAAATTATAATCGGAGAGGTGAAGCAAAACGCCAATCCAGTAAAGAAAATAATTATTTAAAACAACAGAAAACCCTAATACGTTTGCTTTACTAATTTTAGAAAGATGTGGATTACCTGAGTCCCCAGGACTACGAGATCAGCCTAAATCTTCCTCATGTGAAAGACACGGACTGGTCAGGATTTGACAAGTCCTTCAAAGAAATTTATACGAATCCCAACTCGGTCTATTTGCATCATGGCTTCTACCTCTTCCGCTACTTGAGCATTTCCGAGTCTGACTTTGAAATTGTATGGATTCGTGGAACTCAGCTCATTCTCGCCACTCGAGACACCCGGACAGCAACGTCCTTCAACAGTTTCCAAGAAGTGAAGCCACTGATCCTCAAATATTTCCCAATGATCCCACAGGACGAAGTAGAACGGGCTGTCTACAACTATACGAACCAAGTTATTCCCAAAAAATTGACATAATGTCAGCCCATCACGTAATCTTTCAGAATTGTCTCTTCTGTTTTCACCAGTTGAGTCCTCCACATTTATGCAAAAGAAAGTATAGCAAGGAACTCGGTTGATATATCCAATAAATGCAAATAACCCGGTGATCCAGACGATTGTTCAACACTAATTTATTTTATTCAACTGCTAGAATTAAAATCAGCAAGCTGTTTTGTGCTTTTGTGGAATTCAATGTGATTTCAAATAGTGAAACCAAACTTCTTGGACAGGTCCTGCAGCAAAATGGCTTTTTCGTTTTCAGGAAGGAAACACGCCCTGGCGGCGTTGAAACTCTGGAATAGTTATAGAACCGATTTGAAAACATCGTCGAAATAAGTTCAGCTAATACCGGATTGGTCGCTTTTCTCGATAAGCTACATTTTGCATCGTTTCGCATGCACTTACGCTCTTCACAAGGTGTGACTCAGAAAGTCCCCATGCTTGCAACAGCTTATATTCGTCATCCAACGTGGTTCCTGTAACGGTAGGGTCGTCACGATTCACCGACACGTTAAAATCATCTTTGAAGAATCTAAAACCCAATTGGAAAGAAAATGGCTAAAACATGCTTAAAAAATTATTCCACTTTAAAAAATATGCAAGTTTTTGCAGATACAGAAGCGTTAGCCTTACTCAACAATAGGATGCGGGTGAAATGTAAGTGGCACAGCAGCCGTCAGGATGGAGGACCATGGACAACATTCCAAATGAACTTTTTCATTTCGGACACGGTCATAAACGCTGGAGTCATGTACGATTCGATATCCATGTCCAATCCGCATTGCATGCAGATTATCCAGTGCTTTGACCACTTGACTCGCATCACCTGATTCTCCTGCATGTACTGTTCGTGGAATGCCTAGCTTAACTGCTTCCAAGCAGAACTTTTCAGTAGCTTCCGTCAACATGGATTCTTCTGCAAGTTTAGTTTAACACGTGGATTTATTTCACAGGTGGCATTGTGTTAAATAAAGCGCACGTACCTGAAGCCGTTTCGGCAACTCCAGCCACATCAATGCCCACAATCCATCCTCCGTGAAAATTGGCATCCACGACCAGCTCGAACGTATCTTCAAACCAATAGTCCGGCTTTCCACGAATGCAGGTCAAAATTAAATTGCCTTTGGTTCCGAATTCACTGCGAGCCTTCGTCAATCCTTTGATGAGTGCACCAGTCACATCCCAAACCCACTTTTTCTGCTCCGCAGATTGATCACCTTGCTGTCAAATTGAATTACAAGTAAAAGTATTCAAGGTTATAGTTTTTAATTTTCTTTCTGGAATGAATTCAATGTGTTCGTCATACCAAGTTTTCCGGAATTAGGATATGAGGACAGAATCTGGCTTCAAAATACGCAATTCCTTGTTTGGCAGCATCCTCCACGACTTCGTAAGCAACTCGTTCTAACGCTTTCAAATCTCCGCTGTGGTCACAAAAGTGGGTTTACTAAGCAGTTCAATAAGAGGGGTAACTCTGGTTAGTAAATGGTAAATATCTTATGGACTTACTACAACGGATTGAGAATTACGTCAAAACGTGATAAGAAGTCTCCTAGGCTCACACCTTTCTTCACAATTAGGTAGTTTTGAAGCGCAAGAAATGACCCGTCTCCAGGAAGCGGCAAGTTCTTTTGTCTAATTAAATCAATGACTTCAAAATTCGGTATAAAGCTATGTAGAATATCATTTCCTGGTACGCGTTGGGTACTAAAACTCCTGGCTTGTATTCTATATGATGGAGCTGTTCAATTATGCAAATCCAAAATCAGAATCGAAGTTTTTAACAAAATCTCTATTACATATCATTACATTTATTATAAATTTATTACTACCGCATATCGATGCGTTTTATTTTACCTGCAATCAGTTGCGCTAAAATTCTTAGCATTCTTAGCTTATCAAATTACATGCAAACGCGTGTACTTTGTGCGCTTTATGTTAATTCTTAATTTGCAGGATGAACCGAAATTGAATATTTGGGGGGAAATTGACGATGCTGTGTGCTGGACAAAAACGATCCAGAAAAGCTTGGATAAAAAAACAAGTTCGCCAGTATGAACGATGAACGAACATTGGTATTGCAAATTGCGCCGTACCTTGCGAAAGAAATCTGTAGAATGTATTTAGCAAATTGCTCATACGAAATGCTTTGAGTTGCTAATCGGCTTACTTGGATAATTCATAAATAGTTTCATGCCGAACGGATCCATCCAAATGAACATGCAATTCAACCTGCAATATACATAGAACATCATATATTGTGTAGTGTTTCAACGGCGTAAAATCACGTCGTCTAATAAAATAGTAGGTACACAGTTTAGCGCTTAGCGTTCTGAAACCCGTAGCTCACCCTAGTCAGAGGCTGAATCGCTTCATGAGGAATCTCGGGCCGTAAACCTCGTTGAACTCCAATCATCCTGACGACAACTGATTGATAAAGTGTCCGTAAGCTTCTCTGTCTCCCAGAAAGTTGAAGTTCAAGCTAATCTCACGAGCTTATCAACTGATTTGAGAATGCTCTTCAACTTTCGAGTTGTGGTAATGATTTTGCCAATTTTCCTGGAAATACAGATTGTAAAATCCTTTTGAGCAAAGAGTTCAAAATTAAAGTAATCCTTTATTGATTCAAAACTGATTTAAAAATACGGTAATTTAATTTCAAAATATGTGTAAGTAATCCTCTGCCTTTGTCCAACTATGTATGATGAATGAGCCAACTAAGCGTTGTAAGTACTCATGATATGCTATCGACTTTTTATTCCGTGGTGGAAGGTTATGACACTTCAAAATATTATCGACGACGACATAAGAGGGCAAATGAACGCAGATTTATCCTATGTAACGTATGATGCTATTTATCCTATGTAATGGTATGACTTAAATAACACAGTTGAATGAAATGAATGTTATTCAACACTCAGCACAATCCAATCAATCTTTGCCTTTCTCTAATCTTCACTTCAAACTTCAAATTAAAAGTGTTCTGGTTTCTGATTAACTGTACGTAACGTACAGTATGGTACAATACCAAGTACCACATGTAAATCTATGAAATGCAGTTATGATGAGAATGAGATGAAGCTCGATCTTCCGCTCGTTCATAAAGCCGTCTAATTAGTGGCAATATTAGCTTTCTTCGTAATGCAGACTGCTTTGAAAATTTTGATTTTAAACATATTAGGTCATTAGGTAAATACAAATAATTAATGTTGTTGGCAGAGATTGAACCCAGTTGCACTGTGAATTAATTAAATGACTCTTGGAACCTAAGTAATTGTTCCCACATCAATATTCTAGGCATTCATCCTCGTCACCAGAGCCCGTGTGCTAAATGTGTGTGCTAAATGTGTGTGCTAAAAAACATCGAAAAGTGTACCCAAAATGTGCTAAAAAATCGGCAAAAATGTGCTAAAAACACAAAAAATGGGCTTAAAAACATATAAATGTGCCAAAAAACACTAAAAATATACTACAAAATAGCAAAAATGCGCAAAAGTGCTAAATTATCCAAAAAATGTTTTTAAATGTGCTCTGGCGGATCACGGCAATGCGTGCGCTAAAATACCCCAATCCGTGAGCACAAAATGTACATTTTAAAAATCGCCAAAAAGCCGCTTAGAAACACAAAAAATGCGCTTAAAAACACAAATGTGCTAAAGTGTGCAATTTTCACAAAAATGTTTTTAAATGTGCTAAACGCTCAAAAATGCGAAAAAAGGTATTTATAACTTTTGGTTTTCGGACCCAAATGACCTGACTCGGATAGATCTGAAGTTTTATGCCACAGATGTTCAAGATCAAAAAGATGTTTTTCAAAAAGACGCATTTCCAGGCTCTGCTCATCAGGGATCCAATTAATGCCAAACTCTTTCCATCTGCAGCAGCTTTATGGGCATGTTTTAAAAATTCCAGAATGTGAACCAAATGAATTCCCACACGAACCGTCACATCACATTGATTCTACATAACCTCAAAAATTGAAGTAATTGTCATATCCTCTCAATTCCGAAACCGCAACGAATCTGCTAAATTCAACATGCCATGCCTTATAGCAAATTGAACAACACAAAATGCACTCAAATTTTTACTGCGTACGCCTTAGAAAAGTCCTGTGCCTAAATATTTTTACAATTCAAGAATTTGTGGTTTCGAGTATTGGCAAAATGTTTGATAGCTTCTTGTTCAAGGTTTTATTGAGCAGCTGAACGCAGGAAATTTTCTAATTAATAAATACAGCATATCTTGCGCATATTTTTTTTAAACATAATTTCAAGAGAATAAAGTACAAAAAAGTATAACAAGTAACGAAATTAGGAAGAGCAGAAAGCTCTTGTTTTCAAACCAGGAAATCTTGGCACTCTCGTTTTCCAATTGCTTCTTGTAGTAGTAATCACAAACTTCCGAGATGTCATTCGGATTCTGAGGAACATATCCAAAATCCTTGGTCGCCTTGAAATTACTGAAGTAGTGCGTCACACCGGATTTGAGAACTTCTGCTGGAGCGATTACAGGGCAGAAGTCCCAAATGGGATGAAGGACTATGTGAAGGAACTGACAGAAGTAGGTGAGGAACCAGACGAGGGACATTGGGATCTTCCGACTCGGATACTTGTAGCCCAGTTTCTCAATGAGTGGCCGAAAGTATTCCCAATGATTAATCGGTTCTCCGTCACTAATAAAATAGGCTTGCCCTCCAACTACTTCCGGTTTCTGGATAATGGCCAGTCCAGCCTTCACATGAGCTTGTACGATGTTCCGTATTCCAGCAAATTGGACCAATTGTTCTCCATAACCGAAACGGGCGAGAAGAAGCGGAAGAAGAGACACGATTCGGGGTAAATGTCGCTTTTCCTTTGTGCCGATGACCCCTGCGAGACGAAGGGCACAGGTTCGAAGTTTTCCTTTCCTATCTGCCATGAGAACCAATTGCTCCGCGATTGACTTGGTTCTGGAGTAATGGTCAACATGTCGATGAAGTGGGAAGTAGGGCAGTGTCTCATCCCCATTTTCAATGGGCTTTCCGCCGAAAACGACGTTGAATGTGCTTGTGTATACCAGGGCTGGGACATCAGCAGAGCAGCAGGCACTGATGACCTTCTTCGTACCAGTCACGTTAATTTCTTCGGCTTTATCCCAATGGGCTGGCATTTGTTCTCGACCGGACATTCCGTAGGACACTGGAATTGAAACAAATGGTTGTTTTAAAAATGATTGAAATTAAGATTGTTTTGCTTTGGGTTAAATAGTAAGTACTACTTAGTAAAATCGACGAATTAAAATTATGTTGTCGAAGCATGCTGTTTGCTGAGGTTTGAATTTTATTAAGTAACTAAAAATCCAATACACGGCGCCGAGTAAGTTCATTGGATTACTGTGCTTGTACTTGTTAGTTTTTCGGTTGTCTCCAAATACATAAAACAATGGGAAAATATTATTGCGTCAACAAAAATATAGAAAAGCAAGGCTAATTTCCCAGGCTATTTCTACAGATTGATTTCTGTCAAGTTCGGTTAGGTTTTCCTAAACGGGCTCAAAGAGGTTACAAGTTACAATGCGTAGTTCTTTATAATTTTAGTTTAAGCACGCGCTTACTTGATTAAATGAACATTTAAGGATTAGCCTGGGAAATTAGCCTTTGACGCAAAAATTACAAGCCTAAAACAATTTATAACGCGAAGTTCAGTTTTGAGGAAATTCTTCAACTTGAAAATTCATTATTTAGATTACCCTATTTTGAATTACGTGACATATAATAGCCTTAATAGCTCATACTAAATGAGACAACAAACAAGCTGTCAAATTCCAAATGTAGAGTTGATTGACCAACAGGTACGCCCAAAAAATGGATTATTATTATAGGCCTAAAGTATGATGTCGTAGTTGACCACTTGTAATGGAAAATTGATTGCATTCTAATTTCTAACTCCTTCAATTACAAACTTTCGATTTTCCTATTAGAGTTGTGCGTTTCTGGTTAGAACTAAACACAGCTGGAAGCAAGTGCTTTTCCATGCACTTCTAAAATCAAATACAAAATACAGCAAGTAACAGCAGGGCTTTTTGCATAGCCTGTAGCCCGAAACACTGATAGGCGTTGGTAGGCGACGCCTGGGTCACAGCTAAATTATCCTAACACACAGCTTATGGACAAGCGCTTGATATATAATTACAAATTTTCGGTCGACGCCTAGCTTACAGAAGTCAGAGGTTTCGGGCTATCTATATGTATATCAGTCTACTGCAGGAATTTACTCAATCCTCTCCTCGCTGATTTTGTTTTTCAAAAGCTTAGCGCAATAGCAGTTTCATTAATCATTAAATTGAGATATTTAGGAAATTCTATATAGAGCAAGGGTAAATTGGTAGGTATGCAAATATATAGAACATTAGACATTAGACATTTCATGTAACTTGGAGCACAATTAAAACAATACTGCTGACTCACCACAATGAATAACGCATTCTGCTCCATGAAAAGCTTTTTCCAAGTCCTCTGAACAAAGCGTATTTCCAACCCTGAAGATCAACTTCGTCTTGTTTCTCAGAAATTCCGGAATCACCATAGCATCCTCTACCCATTCCTGATCCGGTTCTCTAATATCGAGCAGAGTCACGGAATGACCTTTGGACACCAAATCTACTCCAATGTGATACCCAATGTACCCACCTCCTCCAACTATGACAAACTTCATTATTCGATTTCGTGCCAAAATTCTGACTGCTGCCTTCTGTCATGCAAGTGAAACTGTTGATGCTGTGAACGTGAACTATTTAGGTGACTTTTAGCTCTTAGCCACTATTCTCTTCAATGGAAATGTAACGTAACTGACATAACGTACTAGGCACTAGCCAACGCCAAAAAACCAACAAAAAAAGGCCTATATTAATACACTCAGACTCAGTTGAATTGAAGCTATGTGAACAAACGAGATAGGAGATAGATAATATGCCAAACCCAAACCTCATGTAACCCATGGCCCATAACATACCGAAGGTCAACTTATTTTACTTTAAACTTTATCACGTGATCAGATTGAAGAGAGGCACACGAAGAGGCGAGGGTTTCAGGTTTCAGGTTAAGCAGAAATGGGTCAGTTCACTATTCAGTACAAACCTAAGTGTTAATGCTTCAAAAAACGTTGCCTCGACAAAAGCAAAAAAATGTATAGGTATGCTAAATCGACCAACACATGCTCACGTGGCTACCACTTTCAATTCAAGAATACAAGGCTGGGCAAGATACAAGTATCTTGCAGATACTGTATGTCAAGATACGCATCTTTTCGACTAAAAGTATCTTGACGATTGTATCTTGTATCTTGACAAAGTGCAGTATCCTGTAGCTTGTATCTTGGAGGTATTTTGAATTTGAAACAAAAGGTGGTATCTTGAGTTTCTTGAGTACTTTTTATGGTGTATCTTGTATCTTGTATCCTTGTATCTTTAAAAAACGGATATCTCAAGTATCATGTATCTTCTAGCTAAATTTTTGCTTATAAGATGCGTGTATCTTTAAGCTACATTTTCGTGTATCTTGCCCAGCCTTGCAAGAATAACTGCTTTGATGAAAGTTAGTGTAAAGAAACCCGAAAAACACTGTGCTATTTCCACAAAAACAGGCCACTAAACGGAAACGGCATTCAACTAACAGCTGGAGCCTCAAACTCAAACAGAAGTACAATAAAATAGTACGATACACGAAGTTCATGATGTTATATTCTTTATTAACTTGACATTGACAGTTTCAAAAAATTATCATCAAGAAAATAGAACATTGCCCAAGTACACGTGACACGTACTCAAATCTAGCCAAACGGAATGCATTATATTCCACTTCCGTACGCGGAATAAAACTTCAGATTCAGAGATTCATTCTACTTAAGCCAAGATACATTTTGACTACTTACATACAATACATTTGGACTACATACAACTTTTAGGTGCAGCAGTTAAGTAAAAGATACACACTGAACTTTGACTACATACAACATTCACATGCAGCAGTTAAAGTAAAAATTACACCACTGAACTTTGACTACTGACAACATTTACGTGCAGCAGTAAAGTAAGAATTACACCACTGAACTTTGACTACTGACAACATTCACTTCACATGCAGCAGTTAAGTAAAAATTACACCCCTGAACTGATACGAAACTACTATTACGTCAACCGTCGGCATCGCCACATTTTTCAAAATATTTTTATAAGGTAAACTTAACTAAGACAAACGCACCACGGATACCGCACAAGTCGTACAACCAGAATATGTCCGTAGGAACTCCTGACCTTAGTTCTTGAGAAGTAGTATTCTCAAGACACAGGAGTGAAATTAGTTTGGAAGATCTCATGACTCATGAGGCTTGATCCAAGAAACTTGTGAGTGCTTGCTTACACTTTGTATAGCATTCGTGAAATCCCTTGTCTCCGGAATCCTGAAATTCAAAAGTAGAAGAAAGCTTGAATAAATTACGTTTGACGCATTTATGGAATTCAGAAGGAACGCCAGTCATATGGGCCCACTTACGTAGTACGGATCCCGTATTTGCTTTGACGTATTACTCGCATCATATGATCCCAGTAGTTCTATCTTTCCCTTGAAGGAGGCTGGAGCCATATCCTTGATGTTCCGTATATTGTTATCATCCATCCCGAATATATACTCAAACCTCTCAAAATCCTGCGGTGATCGTAACTGAAAGTAAATAGACAAGTTGTAATTACATATATATATAAATTACAAAGCTACTGTGTAATAATGTCTTTATAAGCAACTTACACGTCGTACAACATGTTTGTATGACGTAATTCCCTTGGACTTGAGCGTGGAAAGACACCTTTCCTCTGGTTCTCCTCCCGTGTGGTAGTCGCTAGTTGCCGCACTGTCTACATCCCATTTGTCCAATTCCCCACGTTCCTTTAGTAATTGTAAACAAACTGCCTCGGCCATGGGTGACCTACAAATGTTTCCTAAGACAGAGAAAAGTAACGTGAGATTTTATAAGCGTTCAAAATGTACACAAGTCCTCAGACCGGTGAGGAGAATTTACAAGGTCTTATGAATGACCTTCGTCAAATATCGGTTGAATACGCTATTAGGTTACAAAACTAAATACAACTAAATGAAGAGATACTTTGATTACTTCTACTAGTGACTAGGTTAGGTGCCCTAAACGCTCGCGCTCGCGACAGTGAAACAATGGCGCTATTGTCCATTCATGGGTCATGTGTCATGGGTAGTTACCGCGTAAAACCTCATACTGTAACTGTCAACTGTATTCGACCCAAATCACTAATTACTCATCAATGAAGAAGACTTTTTGAATTAACAGACGGTACATGGAGTGCTATTTTTATTTGCCACGTAAAGTTCAAGTGTCAAACGTTCAGTGACGTTCTTTCACCCCTGCCTCAGAGTGCAGATGGACACGCACAAACACATGCAATTTCGTAAACAACAAATAGAGGAACCATCACTTTCAATCTCATTCAATAATGAGCAGTTGGGCTGTGTGCTGTGTCTGTCTATCGGTGTCTCTGTCGCACAACAACTGTTTACACGGCTACCAGAGCGGCAAATACAATGTCATGGCAACCTAATCCTACACAATACAATACGTATCTTATAATTAGCGGTTGCTGTATGTACGCATGTATGACAATAGGGCGGGCGACAGTTGGGCGGAGACAATAGGGTGGGCGAAAGTTGGGCAGGGGTAAAAGGGTGGGCGAAAGCTGGAGGGCGACAATAGGATGGGCGAATGTTGGCCGGGGACAATAGGGTGGGCGAAAAGGGCGGGGATAGTAGGATGGGCGCAAGTTAGGCGGGGACAATAGGGTGGGCGAAAGTTGGGTGGGACTTGTTATTGTGCACGAACTCTGGTAGGAACCACAGTTGTTGCCCACTGTGTGTTAGGATTTCTCTACGAGAAGTCTAGGGTCGGGTAAACCTGAGTTACACTCACGTTCTGCTCAAGCCGACCTCAAGAGAGATGAGGCTGAGGGTACATAGCAGACCCTTGTGTGTGCTT
>JAQFXZ010000704.1:0-16313 GCA_034694025.1 Ceratophysella scotica | reverse complement strand
TAGTAAATGACACGTTCATTTCCATTGAATTCTTGACATAGGACAGCTCCTATTCCAATAAGACTTGCATCAGTTTTAACAAAAATAGGTTGTGAGTAGTCAATTCCACTTAGCATGACATCATTAACCATGGCATCTTTTAGACTTTGAAAAGCTTCTTGTTGATCTGGTCCCCAGACAAACGGAACATTCTTCTTCAATAATCTGTATAATGGCTCTGCGATCCATGAGAAGTTTGGAATGAACGAAGCGTACCATACGCAGAGTGAAATCTGTGTATGTCTCTGACACATGTTGGTGTAGGAAAATCGACAATTGCTCTGATTTTCTCAGGTTGTTTCTTGAGTCCTTCGGCGGAAACGTTCTGACCAAGAAAATTCAATTCTCTCTTGGCAAAATGACATTTCTCTCTGTTCAAGGCAAAGTTGCTCTCTCTTAGCTTCTGTAGGACTTGTTTGATGTGAGTAATATGTTCCTCCAATGATTTTAAAAAAAGGATAATGTCGTCCATGTAAACGTAACAGAATTTTCCGACGAATTCTCCTAGCGTATCGTTCATGAATTGAACAAAAGACATAGGCGAATTTTTCATACCGAACGGGAGAACTAGCCATTCCCACAAATTGCCATTTGCATAGAATGCTGTCTTCGGTATGTCACATTCTCTGTTCTTAAGTTGCCAAAAACCTCCTTCTCCATCAAGTACAGTGTACCAGCATCCAGTTGGTAGCTGACGTAGGATGAAAGCGGCGTTATGCATAGGTACAGCGTTCTTGATTGTAACTTTATTCAGTTTCTCGTAATTGCATGTTAATCTCCAGGCTCCGCTTTTCTTCTCAGCTAATACTACATTGGCGCCGTATGGTGATTGGGATTTCCTGATGAGTCCACGTTTCAAGAGTTATTGAACTTGTCTGTCAATCTCTGCTGATATGTTGGGCGGAAATCGACGGGGTGTAGAAGTAACAGGCTTATCATGAATTAATTCAATTTTGTGAGGAAGGCCTTTTTGCAGGACCAACTTCTAGTTTAGTTGTGAATACATCCAAATATTCTTCCAGAGCTTTTTCAACTATTTGTGCTGTAGAGTTTTCAGGGTAATCAGATGGTTGCTTGACTTGCATAATCATATGAATGGCTCCTTCTGTGTCACGCAGAGAATAGACGTTCCAAGGTTCATCGCGATAACAGAACTTGAGTTCACCTCCATCGACAATAATTCCGTGTATTCGAATAATGTCTAGGCCGATGATACATGGGAATGGAAAATCCTTGAAGTTCTCCATGACATGATATGCGTGTGTGATAAGGCGATGTCCTAATTTGACTGTGAGTTGAAGTGATCCAATGGGCTTAATTTCTTCTCCATTGACAAATTTGAATGATAGCATGAGTGGTGGTCCCAATTGCCGGTTCAACTTCAGTGCTAATGATTTTTGTAATAATGAGTGTGTTGCTCCTCCATCAATGAGCGTTGTAAATCTTGTATTGTTTGCATTTAGAGTTAGAAATGGTATCCCCGTGTCGTTCGTATCCAGAATAGGGAGTATGTGTGATGGGGTTGGTTCTACACGTTCCCTCTGTAGTTTAAATGGTTCGCTTGGTTGTTACTAGAGCTTGGGCCTGGTTGCTGGTATTGCTCATGTTGTCTTGGGTTGGGCTCATCATCCGTATTTCGTTCATGATTTGAATTAGAATTTGGATTTGAGGTACGTTGACCCATAGCCATGTACGATTATCCCTGTCTTGTGGGACATGCGGATGCATAATGTCCATATGCTTCACATCTGTAACATTGAACGTCTTCGATGTTCATTTGATTTGTGGAATTTCCCTTTGAATTATTTCGGTTTGAATAATTTCCACTTGAATGATTTCCAAGTGAATTGTTTCCATTTCCACGGCCATTGCCTCGACCTCCACGAGTGGAACTTCCTCTGGAATTGTAACCTCTGTTGTTTGCATAGCCATTTCCTCTTTGGCCTCGATTGGAATTCTGACCTCTATGTCCATTTCCACGATTTGAATGATTAGCGGACGATGAGTTTGCATTCTGGTTTGTGCCGTTAGAATTCCCTGTGTTACTCGAATGATTTCCCGAATAACTTGAGTTTCCATAAGATTGACGGTGTGCATAATTAGAGTTGTAATTATTTTCTCTGTAGTTGCTTCTAAAATTTCTGTATCCACCTCGGTAATTGCCGTTTCCTCTGCTATTACCATTTGATTGATTGCTTTTCCCCGCTTGGTATCTCTCAAGATCGTTTAAGTCTGAAAGGACTACTTCGCAGTCCTTGATGAGTGCATCTATGGTCCAATAGATTGGAGTTCCCAAAGCGACGCGAATATTTGGCAATAATGCTTGTCAACATCTCTAAACTGTGACCTCAATTTCTTCGTTAGGGTAAGCCATCTTAGACAATTTGACCATTTCCCAAATAAATTCGGAAACATCCTCATTTGATTTCTGTGTTCTAGTCTGCAGAATGCGCTCTCGCTGTTGCTTCTCGTACCATGTATCGTATTTCCCAACGAATGTTTCTTTTATATGATTCCAATCTTCTGCAGTATCCTTCACATTGTCATACCATAACTTCAGTTCATCCTTAAGCAAGGATCTGAACATCCGAACATAATTGACATGCAGCATATTTTAAGAGATGAAGTAAGTTTCCACGTCATCAAGGTAAGCGGCAGCAGTTTGTGTCTTCGGATTATATCTTGGCTTGTCTGTAGGTACACTGTTGATGACAGTGACCTGTGGTTGCTGATATCTCCCTTGACGTTGGCTTTGATTCTGAATAGGTGAATGTTGTCCTTGAACTTGGACTGGTGGTGGTTGATTCACATATGGATATTGAGGGTGTTGCCGTTGGTTCAACCAACTATTGAGATCACGAATTTGTCGCTGGTCCAGTGCATTTTCAATAGAATGGAGTACGTTTCGTGGTAATCCCAACATAAGAGGTCGATTTGCGTTCTGCTGTGGTGGTGGCAGATTAGCATTGGCATTGGGATTGAGTGCGGCTGGTTGATTACCATTTTCCTCAGGATCGACTTCAGCTGCAGGCTGACGCTCTTGTTCCATTGCAGATACTTCTAAAATTGGAGGTAATTGGGATGGTTGGAGAAGAGTCGGAATGCGTAACCTGTTCCTTCTTGAACTCTGTGTGGTTCGTAATGCTAATTGATAATTTAAATTCAATTCGGATTTCTTCTCTGTATTGCTGACTTTACTTCGTGTATTCATTTGAGTGAAGAGGAAGCATCGATATACTTGGTTTCAGTTCAATGCTGATTACATTAAACTTCCGTGTAGCTCCGTACTGAATTGTAAGAAGCCTTGATGTCGTCAGCCCACTAGTGATTCTAGGGAGCTATGGTATCTTCTGGTCGATGTCTTCAATTCTCTACTGATTGTAGAAAGCTGTGTTTGGTCCAGTACTGATTTTATTGAACCACGATGTCTTCTCTTCGATGTTTTCTCTTCGATGTCTTCAGTTCACTATTGAATATAGTCAACCAGTGTTGAACTCAGTTCACCATTGAGCATGGTCAACGAGTGTTGAAGTTGAATAATGAAAGGTAAAAGGAAAGAAAAGACAGGATATGGAATTTTGACTCTGAGTCTCTGCTGCTACTTATTTGTTGCCTAGCCTAATCTCAAACCTAAAATTATTTCTCTCTGAGTTCAAGTCAGATAAGAGAAAATACGAATGTCTACTTCTTAATTTGTAAAGTTAAGAGGTAGGATGTGGTGGTTCTTGGGTCGGGGGTTTGCTGAGGAGACGACAGGTGGGAGGTGGGCTCTTTTCTCCAGAGGAGAAACACAACCTGTGTTGGGTTTGAGTTGAGGTGAAGTTGCGTCCACCGTATTGCAACAGAGAGAGACTTCACGCTGTACATCTTTGGTCTTGGACAGACAACTGGCGTAATGATGGAATTCGCAAACTTATATTTGAATTTGCCCAAAACCTGCTTGTTGGTGTCTTCCTAATATTTTCGAAAGAGAGGAACGGAATACTCGCTCATGTCAAAGCAGTTCTTGTTTGCTCTGAAATCTGCATATATGTCTTCAATCTTCACTAAATAAAACTATGTCCGTGTATGCACGACGAGCCCTTTCCCCATTAGAGCTTTTGAATACAGTTGTAGTGCATATCATGCATTATAGACTTTGAAATCTCCATAATTGAAGTTCAAACATGGATCGATCTCTTCATCACAAATATGCACTTTGTCAAGTTGATTGGAATTATGTTCTGGACAGTTAGCTTCTTTATAAAACTTTCGGACTTGTCGTCACTAAACAAAATTCTTACATTGTGACGCTTTTGCTTAGATTTAGTCATTTTACGAATAGAAGACAGCAACTTCCAAAAATTCATTTCAAAGGCATTCTTGACCTGATTCCTCATTGACGTGTTAAAGTCAATGTTTGGCTTCATCCATGGTGACTGGTTAAAGGAGAGCTCAGTAGTCACTTTTGTAATCTTGACTCCCATTCAAATGTACTGCTGTAGAGTTTTGTGGTGCGCAATATTTTATCGACCAGTTGTGTTTTCCAGATCAGCGATAAGCTTTGGAATTCGATTTTGGGAGCAGTGTTCTATTCGTCCATTTTGAGATGCTGGAATCCCACAGATAATTCTTTTTCACACATCTGGCTAAAAGAGCTGGAGGATAAACATTGAATTTATCATGAAGTTTAGCAGAAATTTCCAAGTCAACTTCAAGCAAGTAGTCCTTGTCCCCATCTTCAGCTATTCCTATTGTGAATGTCCATATTTTATATTTCTTTTTCATTCAGCCACTTGAATCCACCAGTGGGAAGGTGTGCAGATTTGTAGCATCGATATAGTCGCAATATGTTTTTGGTTTTTTGGATTTTATGCAGATCCCATTGAAGGAATATTTGCTTCAGCCGCTCTCAGAGAACTCACACTCAATTAGCCACCACAAATAGAGTGCTATAACCAACAATGTAGATTTGAATCATGAATGCAGTCCAATTTGACGTTGCTCACCCTCAGCACTGCATCGAACGCAATCAATGGTTCGAGCAAGAAAGTAAAAGTAAAAATGTTATCCTCCTGTCCTTGCCCTTGCTGAAGGCTTCCAGGAAGTAAGGATCGTAGTCGCTTTCTTATCACATATGCCCAACAATGTACTCCACTATAGGAAGATCAGAAAATACAGAGTTGCATGTGTATCCTTGCCATGTTGCCATCCAACCAACGTAATTTTACGTAGCATCAGTATAGCTGAACTTTTTTCACACAGCTTTACAATATCGCCCAACAAAAATGATGCGCAACGTGGGACGGGTGTCAGAGGTCACAGGGGTCACTATTGGCCGAAGAAAAAAAAACTTCCGATTTCCGGATTACCTGGTGATTGGAGTGGAGAGACTTGATCCCGGACGACTCCCGGCATCTTATAGGGGATGATGTAGCTATGGGGTATCGGGGGTCACGGGTAACGGGTAACGGGGATTCCGGTGTCGGGTCGTGTCACAGGCAGCAGGCAGGCAGAATAGGGACGGTAGCCCAAGATGTGAGGCAGGCAGGCCGAGCAGCTGGGAGTGTTGGCTGGAGAAGATCCTGGAGCTGACTGAGGAGGAAACCTAGTCTGGGCAGGCTGGAGAGGAAGTCCAGGACTGAGGGCTTCTGGCTGAGTGGAGACTTCTGCCAGTTGGCGCGAGGAGATAGGTGAAGGGATGGAGATGGGGACAGATGAGATAGGTTAGGCTGAAAGGACTTACACTTAATCGCTTTCCCATATTTATCACTTCAGCCTGGAATCAGCCATCGAAGCCAATTTATTTTAGACGAGAACAGACTTCCAAGAGCTGCTACCCTATGGATTTCATCCAGTCTCTTAACCAATCATTTCAATGTGGAGGCGGTCGATTTTCCATAGGAATCCCGACATGAGCCCAGCCGGAGTATCGGAACCCCTGATAGCCTACTTTTTGTGATACAGACTTCATTTGAGAGTGCATATAAGCTCGCGCTGCTAGGCTCCTCAGGTTTCAATTCATCCCCAGGCTGGGAGCAATTCACCCGGTCCCCGAGTCACTCTACTTTGTGGCTTCTGTCCGTCGCCCCTCATGTCTGTCAAGTAGTGTTCGTGTGATTGCCAAAAGTCAAAAAATTACCTTTTTCTTGGTTTGCAAGCTGGAGACCAGCGTGTAAAATAGGTCCATACCCTTATTCCTGTTTGAAGGCATCCAACATTTGTTCAAAACTATTGGTGCGGCCTGTCAAGACTGCGTCCCAACTTGCCCTGTCTCAGCCTGCCTTACCTGCCGCTCACTTTCCAACGGCTCAGCTGCCAGAGTCCCTCAGGCCTCAGTCAGCTGCAGGATCTGCTCCTGCCAACACTCCAGCACGGAGTTCCCAGCTGTTTGGCCTGCCGCCTCTCAGCTGTGGCTCCCATCCCTTCTCTGCCTGCCTGCTGCCTTGACCCGACCCGACGCCCGAACCCCCGTTACCCGTGACCCCCGATACCCCCAGCTACATCATACCTTATAAGCTTGCCGGGAGTCGCCCGGGATCAAGACTCTCCACTTCAGTAGTCCGGTAACCCCGATTTTTTGAAGATTTTTTTTATTCAGCCTAATTGTGATTCTCGTGACCTCCAAAACCTGTCTAATGTTGCGCATAATTTCCGCCTATCCCTCCAACCAAAAATTCCTTTCAAAATCCGTTTCCTTGTATTTTTATTAATTTTCCCCCAATTTGACGCCCCCATCTTGTTTTTTCATGACTTATTTCATTCCCTTCCTTTCTAAATTCATATTCACTCTCTAATTTTTCATCCTATTTTTCAAAATTCAATTTAATTATTTTCCAATGCCCTCCTGTCGTACATCCGACATTCCACACCCAAGTAGCACATCCTGTCTATTTGACATCCCTTTCAAATCCCACCCATCTCACACAATTCGACATCACGTCTTCAAAATTTCACATCTGACATTCAATTCTGCGCTTCCCACCCTCTCCAACCCACTTTCCAATGACCTTCTGATTCCATTTTAAGCCGAATCAGACTTCTTTCCTCATTCCATATCCTACTTTTAACCAATTTTAACCAAATTTTCCTTCCAAATTATTTTAATTTTTTAGATTTCTTTGACTTTCCTTTTACCCCTAATCCCTTGCGCAAAAATTTTCAAACTCCAAACATCTAGAGCTTACTCGGCGATACCCTCGATTGACCATTCATCATCATTCAACAACAATTGACCCATTGGTCCGGTGGTGCATCCGGTCAAATCCGTCGGCTCTTATGCGAATCCCTCAACCAGAATTTCCCGATACGAACTGAATTCCCCGATACGACCAGAATTCCCCGATTCGTCCAGAAATCCCCGATTCGACCAGAATTCCCCGATTCGACCTGAGTTCCACGATTCACAGCACAGCAGCAAAGCTTACATCATTCATCGTCATACTGAGCCCAAACATCAGGCAACCGAATCTGATCACTCCCACTCATCATCCGAGCTTACTCAATCTTTCCGATATTTTGATTTAAAGCTTTTTGGAAAGGCCACCCGAAGTTTTCTAGTTCCACTAGACGGTAAACTTGCGGTTTACAGTGGAGCGTTCTCCTCTAGTTCTCTCTTCTCTCCCTGCAGAAAAGGTGTGTGTTGTGTACAGTACACTGAGACTGGTGGTTGTGGTGTGTGAAGTCCAAAAGTATACCTGAACGGCCAGCCAGCCCCGGCAGCAAGCGAATCTCCTGGATTGTGTTCATATTTCTGGTATGTGTCGTATACGCTACGGTATAAGTATTTTTATTCAAATATAGTTCCACATAAAACTAAAAATACTTATACCGTAGCGTATACGACACATACCAAAAATATTAACACAATCCAGGAAATTCGCTTGCTGTCGGGGCTGGCCGTTCAGTTATACTTGGACTTCACACACCACAACACCAGTCTCAGTGTACACAACACACACCTCTTCTGCAGGGAGAGAAGAGAGAACTAGAGGAGAACGCTCCACAGTAAACCGCAAGTTTACAGTCTAGTTCTAGTTCCATTTATCATCCTTTCTACAATTTGTCTTAAAATCCCGTCTTTATGTTTCGAATCGAGTTCGAGTCGTATTCAAGTCTTTTTGTTTCGAACTCCCCGAATTCAGTTCACGATGCCGTTACTACAATACGACGGAACTGATCCATACCAATTCATTGCGGAATTCGAGAGCAGTTACCCACATAACTAACATAAAAATGTCCTACTTAACGACTTTGTATTTCGCTTACGCGGATAATATTTTTTATGGTTGGAACCCATCTACAAGTCGTATATGCCAAGATTATTCGACAATACATATACTACGGAAGAAATGTGGTACGATTTCCGCAATAAATTTATTACGCGTTATAACCCCTGGTCACAACCAACGATCAGTACTATCGCAGCTTCGCAGTCCCCGCCACCAACCCTACCCCTAAGTTCCACTCCACGATGAGGTTTTGGCCCTACGATGACACTGATCCAAAGGAATTTCTCGACGAGTACGAGAAAGCTTACAGACTCACGAGCGACTCAAGAGAAGACATATTTTACCTGCAAAACAGGCTATTAAAAATTGATTGATTTCACTATTTTCACTCACAACATCTTCAATACATGAATAATCACATGTGCATAAATCATAAGTTTGCGACGATTCGCTAACTTGCCTATCAAGCAGACTCCTTTCAAATACTTTTTGAAGAGCTTGTAATTTGTCATATTAAGATTATCTTTGTTTAGACTGGGCCACAAAACCATGGCATTAAATATAAAGAACGTCTACCATACTTTGTCTGAGGTACATTATTGGCAATATCAACAGCATAGTTTTTATGTCTGGTGCTCTTGCTGATTACACTGTCAAAGTTTAGGTAATTAGTAAAATAGGGAGGACACGAATTTGAAATAATACTAAAAGTCAATTTTAACACTTCAAATTGATAAATATTTCTAGGAAATAACCATTTCAATTTTTCTGAAATATCATGTTTGATCTTATCGTACTTCATTTTACCCACTACAAATCGACCACATCTCCTGATTAATGATTCAATTTGATTATGGACATGTGCATTTGCCGTTCCCCAAATTATACTCATGTAACTAATGATAGGCATAATATAACAATTTACTATTAACTTACGATTAATTTCACTTATTGAATGTTGCAAAGGGTATAAGGACCAGAGTACGGAATTGCAGTTCTTAGTTTTTTTTACATGATTTACCCAGCTTAGCTCGGAGTAAGTAAAAGTAATATTTATCAATCTCGCCAAATCTCCAGCAGGAAAACATGAGATATTCTACAAGAATTATCAAGCACGTTGCACCATTCTAAAAATCAAAAAGTCCTATAACATCGACGAGTTTTGGGTATTCTTTAGAAAAGAATTCTGCAGATTGCATAATTGCTATTCACACATACCGATGCGCAAAAATACAGATTTGCCGTACCCGCCACCGACCGCACCCAGAATTGACCCTCGACTCTACCCCCGGTACTTCCATCAATGAGGTCGCCAATTACGGTTCCTGAATTGACGTCATACTTCACACCAGAGCTTTTCTCACCCGTAGCTAAACCTTGAGACCATAAACCCCCGTTATTGAGTACAGTACATCCTAGTCATCCAACGACGTTTGACTTAACGCTTAACCCGAGTACATCTTCAATTAAGCCAACTACGAACCAATTCATTATTCCGAAAGTTGTTAAAAATGCATGAACAATGTCAAGTTGCTCGGGCAGAGTTTTCACGTAGAACTGGTGATTTATTCATCAAAAAGTAAAGGTATTTATACTAAGCTAATAACCTAGTACATATGCATCCAGGCTAGTAGCTACTTGCTAAGTGGAATACGAGCACTCCAGTAACCCGAATCCTTAACTATGAACCTAGAGTCAAGAAACAAACCAAGAGTGCAAACTCAAGGGCTAATTTGACTTACCCTAGACCTCGTGCAGTGCTTTTTGTATTACCATAGCTGTATACAACACAATGCACACTAAGCAATAGCAAGTCCCATTCTAGAATATAATGTAGTGCATAAAAGTATTCATACTACAACACCCTCCCTCATACAAAAACACTGAACCCAATGTATGAGTGGCAAGTCTAGCCACAAATGCTTATTTCTTCATCTGAGAGGGATCTCCTTATGGGTTCTTCCTCTGCCTTCTCATGCCGTGCTGCCTCTGCCTCTGCTGCCTCTGTCTCAGCCTCTGCTGCCTCTGCCTCTGCCTCTGCCTCTGCCTCTGATGCCTCTGCCTTGAAGTGCCTCTGCTTTCTTAGCTCCCCAGTCCTCCTTCTGAAAAGTCCAAGAATCTTTTTCCGGATAAGGAATATTCCAATAATTCCAAAACCGGCGGATACGGCGGCGGTTATTGTCCAAATATGATGATCCTGATGTATATTCCAATGGTCTGGATCCAATGGTAGAAATGCCGGAAAAGTCTGATTTAATTCGTCCCAATTCACCTGTCACGTGAGATGCGACTCCAGTTTTTCCATGAATAGTGGATCCTCTCTCTCACTATAAATCTGGTTCATAGTTTCTCCATGGTACGTCACGTTGTTCAGCCTGAACGTATCCGTCAACGGTAGCGTAAACACCTTGTTTGGGTACAAAACCACTCGTGTCTGTCCGAGTGTGTAGTTTAGTCCGGGGCAATAAATGTATAATTTCTTGTTGTAGGCCTTAATTTGAATAAAGCCCTCCTCGTCACCCTCCTTGCTGGGGTAACAGTTCCTGGTTCCGAACCATTCTTTTTCGTGCAGTGGTGACCGCCGGACTTGAAATTGTCCAGAATGCAGGAAAAATATCCTTCCTGTTGATTCTTTTCCCATTCCCACTGCATGAATGCAGTATTCTCCTGGTGAGAGCATGGCGTTAGGTGGTCCATGATAGACAATCTTGTATGTTTGATTGTCACTCTTCACCAGCAGGAAAAAAGGATCAGCCTCCACAACGGTCAAATTAGTGTTGACAACTGGAACTGAGAATTCTAGATACAACGAATTCTCGCCTCGGTCAAGTGCACATCCTTTAGGATCGAAAAGCTCCAATGGGCAAGTGATTCCTTAGGGCGACTTAAAATTCAAGTATTCAAAAAACGAGTCATCCATGGATTTCTGCCGCCACAGACGCTTGGTTTCCAGTACCACTCCCCTTCCTATTAGTAGTTTTGAAACTATATAGGATATGAGTTACTGGATCTCCAGCACTTTTTCCTTGAACCCGTTCACATCCAAAACCAATCGGTTAATCGTTTCCCCCATTTTTCTGACTTCGCCCTCAAGGAACACAAGATTCTCACTGTTTGCTGAGACCTTAACCTTATACTCCAGATCATCCATCATGCGCGGAATTCCCCGTTCCGTGAGCTACGAACCAAGTCAATATTCTGAAATCCTCGGTAACTCTCGATCTCCAAACTCCACGTGTTACACCACTTTATCAGGGCACCAATTTCCCCGATTCCCCGATAACCCCGTACACCAGTCTGTAACACTCAGTAAATCCTCGAGTAACCCTCGGAATTTCCGTAGTTTACAATATCCCCTGTGTTACTACGACACTTTAAACAAACGAGCCCAGACTGGTAAAGTATTATGCAACTTTTGTGGAGGCAGCAACCACAAGTGGAGATTCTGTAAAACTTAAAGCGACAGTATTCGTTCCTCTCCTCGACGCCGAAGACCGCGTCCCCGTTATCTCCGTGATGATTACCTAATTTCGAGGCCTCAATCTATCTGTCATTCAGATTATCGGCATTTGAAACCATGTCACACTCGAACCAACACGTACCCCCTCCCCCCCCCCCCGACTAAAACCTGTAACCTCTAAGGATACCTATTCTGACGTCGTCAAAAATTCTTTTCCCCGACAAAAGGACAAAAAACTTAACTGTGCCAAGCTGTGTTCAATTAGGAAAGATGATGATGTGTCAATGTTTGACAGCAAAGCATAATATGTATATTGTGCGTATATGTTTGGTGTTGTATGTATGCTATGCGTGTATTCTATGGTGCTGGAGGCTGGAGTGGAGTGAAGCTCCACCCACGGTCCATGGACCATCCAGCAGCACATAACATACACCCGTAAAAACTACCCTTATGGTCCCTAGTTGAAATGTGGCAAGCGGCAAATAGGTGAGATTATCCGCACTTACGCCAAGCGGCAGGCAAGGTCATGTCACTTACTTCACCAGTAAAGTAAATAAGGTCCTAATTTAATGACGACGTACTAACGCAGAGACAATATATAGAATTTGTAAGGGGGGTTTGAATGTTGTTGTAAATAGAGGGAAGAAATGACTGAATAGTATTTTAAAAGCTGGATCCCGACTACTACAAGCTTTGACTAATGTGATAAACATTATTCTAGCGTGCAAAGAGCCTTGTGAAGTAGTGCCAATTTTCTTGGGCGCTGATTAAATAACAATAGACAAGAAGGACGGTGGAATTTGCCAATCGCAATCGGGTGTACCGTCCGTAGAATTGCCGTCTATCAGCCTGTCACTCTATGAAATACCTGACATCAACCCTCGAGCACCAATAAGTTGGTCTTGGAACCCAAAACTCAGCCGAAGCCGTGTACCTTGCCACTAGACGGCAAACTTGCGCTTTTCTGTGGATCGTTCCTACGTACTTTTATGTTCTGCACTGCTTCTGCAGAGGCGTGTGTTTTGTGGAGTAATGGTGTGTAATATACAAGTGTGCCAAGCCAGCAATCTTAAACCTGGATTCCTTCGGTGGTTTCAGTAATTCAGTTTTGCTAGTTGTGCTTTTCCAGTAATCAGTAATTGCTTGTTGTCTGTTACGCTTTCAGTCCACATCTTTTTGCGGTCACTTCGCCGTTCGTTTCCGTTTGCTGTCTGCTATCCATCGTCGTCGTCTTCTGTCCACCGTCAGCTGTTAATTGTCGAGAGATTTGAGATTTCACACAAGCGGAGAACATTTCTTAATTAATTCGACGTAATTATAAACCTGACAGCTTACCTAGTATTTCATGGATGGTTAGTGTCGAATGCAGCGGTATATTGCTTAAAACATAGTACCTTTGACACCCTGCATATATCTGATGTGCTTAAGTTTGCTTTGTTTAAACACGGGACGTGGGAGGGAGGTTTGTTTTGCGGAAGGAGTCTACAACCTTAAGTAAAAGAGAACGTTCCACAGACAACCGCAAGTCTAACGTCTTGTACGTATGCCACACGTCTATTTATTAAATTCTGCCCGACAAGTGTTGCGCTGAAACTTGGCATCAGAAACGCGATTGAAACTGTGCACAGGTCATCCGTGCTCAAAGCTTCAAGTGATCAGTTTCCCAAACTGCAAAGCACGCATTGGTCAAGCCAACGGTCCCACATCTTGTTCGGAGAGCAAACTATGTCGTCCGCCGAAGAAGCAAGGAGACCCCCTTGCACCCACTCTATTCTGCCTCACAACGCTCCCAAACACTGAAATCGAACCTGAGCCTGTGGTAGCTTGATGATGGCACCATTGGGGGTTCTGCTCGTTCGGTTTTACAATACCTGATCGAAGTGATGAACTCTGTTTCTGTCTTAGGTCTAACCTTGAACCCTTGCCAAGTGTGTTACTGTAAGCGCTCAACGGGTTTTATGGTAGCTTGCCCAGCCAACGTCTTAGTCAATAGCGAATGCAAAAATTGATCTAGATGACACTAAAATTTGATAAGTTCAAGGTTGTCGGCAAGGGATCTATTTTACGTTAATTCGTGTCAAGTCAAAGGCGACAAAAAGAGAATGAATACAGTTTTTAAACCTGCATTCTGCTATATGGATTGTCAGATCAAATCAACCTAACTTCAACTTAAGCTACCTAATCCAGTTTTTTATGTACACACTCAAAGGTGTGCCTAGGAACCTGCGTCCCTCCAGCATCGATCACATGCAAAATTCAGGCTTCTCCACCCACACAAGTTCGATCCACCGACCCAAACAAATTTGGTCTATGCCGAGTGACAAGAAGAAAAGTCCCACCTGACTCATCTCCTTGCAATTTATTCTTTAAGATATTTATGCTTTTGGCCTTCTTGATATTCTCTGGTAATGAGCTCCATTTTGTAATTGACCTGAACTGAAAAGTGGAATTACCATTAGGGCTAGTTGGAAGGTAATTGTTATATTGATTAATTGA
Organism: Ceratophysella scotica; assembly: GCA_034694025.1. Classification (NCBI taxonomy): domain Eukaryota; kingdom Metazoa; phylum Arthropoda; class Collembola; order Poduromorpha; family Hypogastruridae; genus Ceratophysella; species Ceratophysella scotica. The sequence continues at coordinate 2,108 of JAQFXZ010000704.1, read as the reverse complement.
CCTTACATTATGCTGAGCTAGATTAACCGTCTTTTTTGATGAGTGAGATGCTGTAGATGATTGTTAAGGGTGTCCAGGGGCTCGTTAGCTCGAAGTTCCTTTCGCAGTTCCAGTCGCAGTTCCAGTCGCAAATCACATCGCTGGTTTCCATCGCAGAACTATATGTTGACCCCATTCCAGCTCCAGTCGCAGATCCTCCAGGCCAGGGTCTAGCTCCTCTACGAAATGCAGCTCCTGACGATGCTGTAGCCGTTGTTCTTTAGCTCTTTACATATGGTGCTAGATAATTTGGATCTGCTTGCGGGTTGTTTTCGGATTTGAACTAGATTGCAATCCTCGTCTAGTTCATAAAACGGCCATGTTGGGTAGAGTCTGAGCCACCTGTCGTAGTTCCATCTTCGTCCAAGGGTCAAGGGGGCAGGTCTTCATTGACTAATGAATGCAGAAATTCAACACTTTGTGAAAGTGTTTTCTGATGTTCAATAATTTCACCGTGTTGTATTTTTACTGCTCTTTCCATGGATTTCAACATTTCAAGTACGGACCAAGTACTCATTGATGCAGAATCTGGACTATTCGGTACTCTGTGATATCTCGGAATCAAAATTGTCACAATCAGGTTCAGAGTTAACTTTTCGTTTCTTGTTCAAGCCATTGATGACTTTAGTTTTACGCATGTTGATGGAATGCTGAAGTTCCTTAACTCCTTGAGTAGCTGATCTGTGGAGGTTCAGTTGTTGTGGAAGGAAGGCATTGTGTTATGTTGACGGAAAACGAATGCGACCAGTTCCAGGTAATTTCGGGCTTGACTGTTGCTGGCACCTGAGAGAAGGTCAGGGGGAAGTGTCAGTTCCTGATGTTTCCGGGGTAAACCGGTCGCTTGCCCCATGGGGAAAACAGTTAGGATGGTGGTCACGGCCTGTCTGCAGGCGCGTATCCAGGATTGGGTCTTGGAGGGGGTTCCTAAATCGAATTGTGTAGATCACCGAATCTATTAATCCAAAAAAAAACTCCGATAAAATTTGCGCGCGCAACATTTTTTTCTAATTTTAAGAATGAATGTAACATTAGAGGAATCATTTCTGCAACAAATTTTTTCATAGCGTAGATTTGACAGTTTTGTGAAACGCAAACGCATTTTAGCTCTTTCAACGTTCACTGATGAGATTGAAATTAAAACCGAAGGTAAATTGGTAAATATTGACACTTTCCGTCCCTATATTGTTTAGTTTTTAAGAAACAGTTCCACATTTTCTGAGATGGCTTCACATATTTTTACCGACTTTTGAAGTGAATAGTAATCGAAAATGGCACTTGGCCGTATCGAATCCCACCCCACTAATTTGTTTAGTTTAGCTTGGATTCGAAAGTCAGGCGTCGTATTAAGCATATTACTGTAAATATAAACTATTTTCGGTTTTAGAGTTTGGTAAGGATAGAATTTCTAACATAAGTACCGCGCAAGTCGAATAGGTAGTTTATAAAGTCAATGACTACACGCATTGCACAATGGTCATTGGAATTGGTGAAAAGATGGGACCGAAGGCTTTTAGAAATTCGTGGTCGCAAGATGACAACTATTTGGAAAATAAATCGTTGATCGAAATATTCTCCCCTTCGACTGACCTCGACTTTGGCTATATAGTTCTGTTTAAAATATTTTGCGCGAAGCTGTTCCTAGTGGTCAGGTCACTGGTCACTGAAAAAAGTTACTCTTGACTATTGGTCAAAGTTTACTGAATTCCAGCCTGAACATGGATCGAGTTCAGTTACATTAAAAGTTCCCCGCCTCACAAACACCCTTACGCAGCAAGCAATACAGATTCTAGCCCGAACTTGTTAAAAAATCCTATGAATGACTCACTCATCATCACCGCAACTCAGAAATATTCCCAATATATATATATATAATTTGAGAAGAAAATTTTCCAAGTATATGTTATATTTTTAGTGTTTCACGGCTTAGGGAATTGAAAAAAACGTATATTGGAATTTCGGCTGGGGGGGGGGGGTTGAATCCCCAAAACCCCATGTTTGAGGTAGAGTGATGAATGTCTGACTAATCCTGTCTCTAGCTCGGGATCCTAAACTCTGACTAGTCTAGGACG
>JAQFXZ010000703.1:0-16323 GCA_034694025.1 Ceratophysella scotica | reverse complement strand
TGAAACGGTTCATTGGTTCGTAGGTATATTTCAGCCAATTGGTTAAACTAACATTTGCTTCATCAGTTCACTTGGTAGATTGGTTTTACATAGGGTCATATTTGAAATGGTTCATTGGTTCGTAGGTATGTTTCAGCCAATTGGTTAAATTGAATATTGTCTTGTTCCACAAAAGCGCAGACGAATGGGCCTATGTGCTGTAATACTGTTTATTACACAAAAACACTACCAATTAGCGATCGTAAAAAATTAAGAGATAGCATAAAATTAATTTAAATCTATATTTAAATTAGACATGCCTGTAGTTCGTTTCCCCTAAAAATTTAAATCTATAAAAGAGAGATCTGTCAGTTTCTAGGGTCAGTCGTAATTCTGTTCCGAAATCGTTATTCTGTTCCTGACTGGAAAGCTTGTAAGTGTTGCGGTAACTCTTATCCTGGAAATAAAATCGAGTCATCTGCACTACTGTTCAGAAGACTCTGGTTCTCTTCCGTTGTCGTTGGTCATTGTTCATTTGGTTTCATCGATTTCGATATTCTTCTACTACAACATTTAAGGTAATTCTAGATTTAGAACTGCTATTGTTTCTTTAGTTTAGATAGAAATTGCAATATTTATTGCGATAAAAATGCATTAGTGAAATTAGAGACTAATGCAGATTTAGATAATGCAAATAGTGACTGTCTAGATCCTGTTAAAATTAAATTGCAATATTTTAGTTAGCCAAAAATATCTAGTTTCGTGATTTAATGTAATAAATATCAGATAGCTTTCATATTTTATTAAAAGCAGAAGGAGCTAGTCGAGAGCTAACAGTGTGCTTTTTGTAATTTTACAATTTCTATTTGGAATTTTGTTTTTTGGAGCAGAAAAGTTTAATGTAATGTCACTAATATCTTACTGCAGTTTGTATTTGGTAATTTGCTGAAAGTTTGTAATTTGTTTAACTTTTTTAACTAAATTTTTAACTTTAATTTCCAGTTTTTTTTTAAATTTTACAATCGATTTATTATCGCTTTCTCAACATTGTGTCACATGTACAAATGTGATTATAAATAATATATCTCGTGAAATTTCGTGGTTTGAGGAACGGTAGCTAAAATACTCGCTGCATTTCCCCTCTGTATGGCAATACTGATTCGTTGGGTTAGGAAAGGTTTTAATCGACGTTCACCTGAGGATTCATGGAGACGAATGCCAACTTCACACACTAAACGGATGGCTGCCTCACCGAAAGTGCCAAGAGTTTCAACAGCAAATGGACAAAACATATATTGGCTCGTAATGCCTGGTAGGTATTTCCTTGACTTTCTGATCTCAGCAAGGGAAGCAGCGGCTCCTGATGACAAGGATAAGGTAGGTAAATAGATCTTGGCTAGAGTGTCCGTGCATGTTGCGTCCCGCAACAGCGATTTGCATTTAGCCCATGTGATGTGGGTTTCCATTTAATTTGAAAAGTATGCCAAGCCAGAGTAGCTCAGTTGGTAGGTGCGTGTTCTGGACTCCTAGACATGCCCTTCTGAATTTGAGTGACACGGGGTTCGATCCTCGGGCTAGGCAACCTCACAAGGGTGGTTTTTCCAACCGGTTTCCCACCCGGCCAGTGCCCAAATGGGGTGAGGTGTTAGGGGCTTCCCCCAAGGGGATGCAGAGATTGTACCCTGGCGGTCAAACGCACAGGTCGGGGGGCTTTTCTCCCGTAAAGCAAGCAGACGCCTCTCTCTGGCCCGTGGGGCAAGAAGCAAGCAGCAGCGGAGGAGATTACGGGAGCGATTAGACTGAACTGGACGAAGAAGCTCGAACCTGCTGGATGCTGGAGGAGTTGCCGTTATCAGCCATATTCCTGGAAAGAAGGACGTTGTACCCAAGACCCGTAGTGGACATGACAACTCCAATCAAGACCGAGTAGTTCAAGCACTAAGTTCAAGGGTGATATGCACCTGGTAAATGTACGCTACCTCAGTTCTCTAGTTTGTAAGAACTTAGTAATCTTGTAACTGTCTATCGTACACCTGTAATCTGTGAAGCGAATAAAGGGAACGATGGTTTCTAAGTCTGTAAGACCTACGGGTATACACGGGCTATAAACCCCCCATTATTATTATTATTATTATTTAATTTGAAATTAAGTTTTGAAAGTAGTTTTTACAGCTCTTCTGGTTTGGTCCATATTCTGTCGTGGTTCAATATCCGTCATCTGCTGTTGTTGTCTGTCAGTTCACATTTCGTCACTGTCTGTTTGTCACGCTTAAGTCAATTGTCCACTGTCGAGTTCGACTCATCTGTCACCGTCGAGTCGTCTGTTTACTGTCCAGTCATCTGGCCACTGTCAAGATCGAGTAATCTGTCACCTACGAGTCGTCTGTTAACTGTCGAGTCAAATCTCGTGTCTGTGTCCACTGCCGAGTCAAATCTCGTGTCCGTGTCCACTGTCAAGTCAAAGTCACCTGTCCACTGTGGAGAAGAGTATGTTTGAATTCAGGACAACTGAATTCGAGAAAAATGAAATAAACCGGAGAACTCGGAAAACACGTAGAAGTAATTTTACCGATGTGCCGTATTTATTGATGACTGACTGGACAAGACTCCAGCTCAGGACTTGTTTAGTGCATGGGACACAAAATTGAAGTGAAGTTGAGTCTGCCTGTGCTGTGGAATGAATATGGGAGAAGACGAATGATTCCGGCGTGCAGTAAGTTCCACGTCATCTCCACTCGCCTTCACCTTCACCATAACCACAGCACACGCAGAACTCATAATAAGTGTAAATAAATGCGGTGAGTGCATCATGACTTGCTCTTTTGGAATTGGACCAGTCATTGATGCACCTCATACGCATCCCGTATTGGTTGACTAGTGCCGGGTAATTTAACCTACGCACTAGTTTAAATTTAAATTAATATAATTAGAATTTGAGAAGATTTGAATTTGAACAGAGTATCCTGTCTGTCCACCGTAGTTTCCTGTCCATCGTCTTCATATCATGGTAAGTTCATCAGACATAAATCGCTCTTGACTTGCTCGAGTAATTAGGTTAGGTTAGGTATGCATTTCAATGGGTGGTGTTTGATTGGTGTTTGTTTTTTGGGGACTGATACCTTCAGTCGGGTCGCTAACTACCAGAACTTATGCCTAGAAGCTATCTAGACAGGTCATGTCAATTTTTTTAGAAATGCACAGTGTGTCTCGCCAACCTAACCTAACCTTAGATCGTACAGAAGGACAAAAAATAAGGCTGGGTCATGCCCAATGACCACATAGCTATACTGCCTCCTGTACGTATCATCGGTTTCCAGGTGAGTGTTGACTCTCATGTACTGAGAGTAACCTCACATTATGAGTTGTTCGACCACGCGGTCCTTTGCTGTAGAATCTCTCAAAGAACAGATGCTACCGGCAACAGCAGCGGTCAGCATATACTTCCGTGCTTTCACGTACTGTGGATTCGGGAATTGATTAATAGTCTCTAAATGAAGATACCACTGATCTTCTTTACAATTTATTTGAAAATAGATAGTGAACCAATTTCGCAATTGCTTCATGAAGATCGTCATTGGGTATATTAGGACGAATGGCAGCTGTACGATAATCCACATTTAAACCCTCCAAGAACTCTCTACGCCACCTTGCAAATCTAGTATGCTTAACCGTGATTTAGAATGCAGCATTGCCGGCAAAATTTGCCTTTCAATGGTTTTCCATGGCCCAAAATGGGTCTTTCTTTCATTGTTTCTGTAGAAGTTGGCGTACCAGCCTGAACCAGATTAGCAAGAATGGTCTGTGTACATTTCTTGTTCGAAAAACCTCTGTAGCTCACATTTTTGAGTTTACCTTGCATTAATTTGGCCAACTGACCTTGGTAGTGGGGACCCCGACAAGGTCACAAGTCTATCCACATGTTTTTGAACTTCCTTCTACAAAGATGTTTCTTTCAGTATACGATACTGCATATCATGTTAAACATCTGAGGCTTCATCACTTACGATATCCTCATTCAGAGCATCATCCGGTATCCTATACTTCTCAACATAAAGCATGTCTGCCACCTTGGCAGACATATTCCAGACAATCTGAATGAGAACCAAACACATGCCATTCGCAGTACTCCTGTATTTGTCTTGGGAACGTTAGCATTCGCACCTTGGATTGCGTATCTAAAGTATTGGCCAATCAATTCTATCTTGGCTTTCAATGCTCGTCTTTGAGACAAAGGTTATGCTCTTTGTCGTAGCAGTAATCTCATGTTCTTACTTAAGTATGGAATTGTATGATTCTTGCAATCAGTTGTCTCCACCAATGTGTAAGAATTGACTTTGCCATAATAGAAGTGATTAATGTTCGCAAAAACACTTGACTTACCATCGCAAAGATACCTCTTGTACCTGAGGCTGTGTACCTCAATGCTTTTTTGGAAACCGTCAAATTTTATATCGGTTTCCATTTCGGAGGATGTTCTGTTACAGCTTCTATGGGATTTATGCTTAGGTGTTGGCCCATCTCTTTTTGCATAACATATATAGCAATATTGATTACGTACATCGGAAAATAGTGGCTTGACAGCCAGTAAACGGATTATAACTGCAGAACCGGACAAAGAATTACCTTTCTGGTAGTAATTTCGTTCTTATGACATGAATACCATAAATCAAACATGTAAAATCTGACATAGTATTGTAATTAGATTACAAAATGGAAAGGAGGGTGAAGAGAAGGAAGAGAAGGAGAATAGGGAGAAAGGAAAATGGAGAATGAGAATGTAAGAAAAAGATAAAAGGAAAGAGAGAAAACGGGGAAGAAAAAGGAAAGAAGCGAAATAAAGATAAACAGAAGAAAAGAGAAGGAAAGGGACCAGTTATGCTTAAAAGAGCGAAAATATACATAGTAGTATTGTACATAAAATGCGAAATCTAATGTTAAAAATGTTCGTATTTTATTTTAAGAGAAGACCAGGTATTTGCCTTTAGCCCATGCGATGTGGGTTTCCATGTAATTTGAAATTATGTTTTGAAAGTAGTTTTTCCAGCTTTGATCGTCATTGGACAAAAAATACAGGTTACGTTACGAACTACACTTAATCCCGTGCTTCCAAAAATCACATTCACAAACCACAGCAATTTAGATTAGAAATATTGAAAACCAAAAAGTTCTACGTTGGTACACGTTAAGTTTTTTTGAATTGCTGCAATGTGCATTCCGCACGTATAGCAGAATGCAGTTTGCGGGGTATTGAGCTCTGCACTCTGCAATTTGGAAACATAGTGGAACAAAAAGTTCAATAACCTCGAAACCATACTCCACAAAAACTGCACTCTGCACTCCAAATGCGTTTGCAGAGTGAGAGTGCTGGATTACTAAAGAATCGACCTTGTGGCACCAATTGTTATTGGCATTTAGGATTTGCTTAACCTACCGGTTCTGGGTCGAAACCAAAGAGCCCAATATAGTCAGCATAACCCTGTGAATTTACAATTACTTTTTTATTATACTGAAATAAGTCAAGACCAGACAAATAATTTGCCATCACGCGCAATTTATTCGGACGCTCCCTGAGGGTGTCATCCCCTCTATTTCGCGCGCCGATATTGACGCCTGTGAAGCAATGTAGCAGTGTAGAAATCTCTCTGCAGATATGTAGGGTATGTTGCACAGAGTTTCGCAGAAATTTGCAATTATTTACTTTATTTGTCAAAGAACCGTTTTAGATAATATGCATTAATTCATGTTGTGATTCTTCACGATATAGAATGTACAAGATCCTGAAAAACCCTTTTCTTTGCAGCATTGCTTGAATTCTTCCTCAAGTTTTTCTTTCTCCGTTACATCTTGAACTTTACATGAATTTTCACCAAATTTTCCTTTCGGGTATATATTCAAAGACACGCAGCAATCGTTTGAATAGTTTTTAGTTTGAGCAGAGCTTGATCCGTCTTTACACCTACAACCACCAATAACTGTGGAGAGTGCGTCGGACATTTTCCATTCGCTAGTTATTAAAAGTGTAAACACCGAGATGACAAAGACTCGAGACTCGAGACAAAGACTAAGAATTTTCATTTTAGAAATATTTCCACAGCACCTTTTAAAAATGGAAGATGACATAAAATTTCAGGCAAATTAAATATTTTTATAAAGAATACTTACAGATTATCCAAAATTTTAAACATGCTCAATGTGCTTACTTACCCTGTCAGAAATCCAACGTTCAACTGAATTCAATTAAGGTGGCGAACATTAAATATATAACAATGAAGAACAATGTACACTAACCTTCATGCAAATATATACTACGATATACTAGGAATTCAAAAGGAGTTATATTGTGCATAAAAAATTTTTAAATGTAGACAAGGTCTGTAATCAGAGCTATCATGAATCATAAACTATTGAAAACATGAGTCGTAGTCGGAGTCGGATTTTCAACTTTTTAATTTCAACAATTCTGGGAGTTTGAGCGGGAGCATGTAGCTAGACCTGTGGGGTGTGAACCTAATTTGTTTCAAATTCTTCCTGTTAAGATTGTTTGCCTCTCTGGTCCCTAGATCCCCCACAGATAGGAACCGAGATACAGGCCAAATTTTTTTACAATTACCCGAATACAAATCTTATTAGACGGCAGCTTGAATTGAATTCAGAGAGAGAGTACAGTGGCAAAATATCACGAATTGATTGAAATAGGAAAATATTAAGTGGTATTTAAATATTTTAGGTTGAAAGTAGGTCACGGATACCAGAGTAGAAGTGGTTATTAGTTGACAAGTACAAACAAAGCTCATAAAATGGAGTTTTTAATAAAGGCAGATATAAGTTAGGGGCGGGAAAGAGAAGCAGAAAATTAAAAGCAGAGTTTGAGCACTTGCTTTGTGACGAGAATATATAAACCCTTGCAAGGGATGTAGGTGGTCAGGCCTTAGACTGATATAATGCAGATCATGTAAATTATTTGAAGCATGATGTCACACACATGATGAAAATGTCATAGGAAACACACTACACACTACTCAAGTCTGCACTTCACTTAATTATTACGCCAATTAGGATATTGGAACTATAATGCAGTTGTATTTATAACAACACGACATCGGAATCGGGCATCTTTCATATTTCGAATTTATTATTAAAGGCTATAAAATACTATTTTTTACAAATAACCATTTTTTCATTCAAGTCAAGTGTTTTCTGAAGAAGTTTACTCTTTATTAACTCTTTGGTTCAAATTGCTTAAGTTTTTTTTTAAAAGAATTTTTAAAAATTACTTGTCTTTGGTCCTTGCCAAACATTGCCACGTATAATGTGTTGTCAAGCCGTTTTACTCTGTGTAACGCACAATATTTTTATACACCCGCACAACAATTTGTTGTCCCTGCCAACATGTTCCTACCTACTTGACTCTGAAACCTGACAACAAAAAAACTTTCAAGATTTCAATTGACGAAGCGGTTCCTATTTTGGAAAACTGATACAAAATGTCACAATATTTTTCATTACATCGTGTTTTATATATGCTCCAAGTACAGCGAAGGAACGCTGCTAATTGAACGACTCGAAATACGCCACTTGCTCGATGCACAAGAAAATTCACATCATACTACTTCAGACATTTCGAACGTATGGTCTAGCCTCCAGCATGTGTATATAGTCAAAATTTGAAGGGTGTAAGCAAGAAGCAAGAAGGCTATGAGTTAAGCCTAATATTTGAGAAGCAGAAATTGAGGAATGGTCATGAAAGCTGATTTAGTGATACAGGGGAAGAGCACAGTGGTCTCAATGGTTCGGTTCGGTTTTGAGGCGAAACCAAACCGAACAGTGTAAAGTTTTAGTAAACCGAAAACCGAACCGGCCGGTGGCTCGGTCAAACCAAACTAAACCGAAACCGAACCGGAAACCGAAGAACTATAAAATCGACAATATTCAACAATACAAGATGGGAAACTTGTGGTAGTCGGAGCGTTCTCATCTAGTTTTCTGTTCTGTGCTGGTTCTGCAGAGGCGTTTGTTGTGTAGAGTGAGGATGTATGAAATTAAATTGGGATGATTGAGTCTCTGGTATTCTGTTGCTCTTCTGGTTTGGTCCATATTCTGTCGTGGTTCAATATCCGTCATCTGCTGTTGTTGTCTGTCAGCTCACATTTCGTCAGTGTCTATTTGTCACGCTTAAGTCAATTGTCCACTGTCAAGTTCGACTCATCTGTCACCGTCGAGTCGTCTGTTTACTGTCTAGTCATCTGGCCACTGTCGACATCGAGTAATCTGTCACCTACGAGTCGTCTGATAACTGTCGAGTCAAATCTCGTGTCCGTGTCCACTGTCAAGTCAAAGTCACTTGTCCACTGTGGAGAAGAGTATCCTGTCTGTCCACCGTAGTTTCCTGTCCATCGTCTTCATACCATGGTAAGTTCATCAGACATAAACCGCTCTTGACCTTCTCGAGTAATTAGGTTAGGTTAGGTATGCTTTTCAATGGGTGGTGTTTGATTGGTGTTTGTTTTTCGGGGACTGATACCTTCAGTCGGGTCGCTAACTACCAGAACTTATTCCTAGAAGCTATCTAGACGGGTCATGTCAATTTTTTTAGAAATGCACAGTGTGTCTCGCGAACCTAACCTAACCTTAGATCGTACAGAAGGACAAAAAGTAAGGCTGGGTCATGCCCATTGACCACATAGCTATACTGCCTCCTGTACGTATCTTGGGTTTCCAGGTGAGTGTTGACTCTCATGTGCTAAGAGTAACCTCACATTATGAGTTGTTCGACCACGCGGTCCTTTGCTGTGGAATCTCTCAAAGAACAGATGGTACCGGCAACAGCAGCGGTCAGCATATACTTCCGTGCTTCCACGTACTGTGGATTCGGGAATTGATTAATAGTCTCTAAATGAAGATTCCACTGATCTTCTTTACAATTTATTTGAAAATAGATAGTGAACCAATTTCGCAATTGCTTCATAAAGATCGTCATTGGGTATATTAGGACGAATGGCAGCTGTACGATAATCCACATTTAAACCCTCCAAGAACTCTCTACGCCACCTTGCAAATCTGGTATGCTTAACCGTGATTTCGAATGCAGCATTGCCGGCAAAATTTGCCTTTCAATGATTTTCCATAGCCCAAAATGGGTCTTTCTTTCTATGTTTCTGTAGAAGTTGGCGTACCAGCCTGAACCAGATTAGCAAGAATGGTCTGTGCACAATTCTTGTTCGAAAAGCCTCTGTAGCTCACATTTTTGAGTTTACCTTGCATAAATTTGGCCAGCTGACCTTGGTAGTAGGGACCCCGACAAGGTCACAAGTCTATCCACATGTTTTTGAACTTCCTTCTACAAAGATGTTTCTTTCAGTATACGATACTGCATATCATGTTAAACATCTGAGGCTTCATCACCTACGATATCCTCATTCAGAGCATCATCCGGTATCCTATACTTCTCAACATAAAACATGTCTGCCACCTTGGCAGATATATTCCAGACAATTTGAATGAGAACCAAACGCATGCCATTCGCAGTAGTCCTGTATTTGTCCTGGGAACGTTAGCATTCGCACCTAGGATTGCGTATCTAAAGTATTGGCCAATCAATTCTATCTTGGCCTTCAATGCTCGTCTTTGAGACAAAGGTTATGCTCTTTGTCGTAGCAGTAATCTCATGTTCTTACTTAAGTATGGAATTGTATGATTCTTGCAATCAGTTGTCTCCACCAATGTGTAAGAATTGACTTGTGCTTTTCTTGAAACCGTCAAATATTATATCGGTTTCCATTTCGGAGGATGTCCTGTTACAGCTTCTATGATTTCTATGCTTAGGTGTTGGCCCATCTCTTTTTGCATAACATATATAGCAATATTGATTACGTACATCGGAAAATAGTGGCTTGACAGCCAGTAAACGGATTACATAGTATTGTAATTAGATTACAATAAGGAAAGGAGGGTGAAGAGAAGGAAGAGAAGGAGAATAGGGAGAAAGGAAAATGGAGAATGAGAATCTAAGAAAAAGATAAAAGGAAAGAGAGAAAACGGATAAGAAGAAGGAAAGAAGCGAAATAAAGATAAACAGAAGAAAAGAGAAGGAAAGGGACCAGTTATGCTTAAATGAGCGAAAATATACATAGTAGTATTGTACATAAAATGCGAAATATAATTTTAAAAATGTTCGTATTTTATTTTAAGAGAAGACCAGGGATTTGCCTTTAGCCCATGCGATGTGGGTTTCCATTTAATTTGAAATTATGTTTTAAAAGTAGTTTTTCCAGCTTTGATCGTCATTGGACAGAAAATACAGGTTACGTTACGAACTACACTTAATCCCGTGCTACCAAAAGTTTTTTTAATTGCTGCAATGTGCTTTCCGCACGTATAGCAGAATGCAGTTTGCGGGGTATTGAGCTCTGCACTCTGCAATTCGGAAACATAGTCGAACAAAAAGTCCAATAACCTCGAAACCATACTCCACAAAAACGGCACTCTGCACTCCAAATGCGTTTGCAGAGTGAGAGTGCTGGATTACTAAAAAACCGACCTTGTGGCACTAATTGTTATTGGTATTTAGGATTTGCATAACCTACCGGTTCTGGGTCGAAACCAAAGTGCCCAATATAGTCAGCATAACCCTGTGAATTTACAATTACTTTTTTATTGTACTGAAATAAGTCAAGACCAGACAAATAATTTGCCATCATAAAATCTGACATAGTATTGTAATTAGATTACAATAGGGAAAGGAGTGTGAAGAGAAGGAAGAGAAGGAGAATAGGGAGAAAGGAAAATGGAGAATGAGAATGTAAAAAAAAAGATAAAAGGAAAGATAGAAAACGGGGAAGAAGAAGGAAAGAAGCGAAATAAAGATAAACAGAAGAAAAGAGAAGGAAAGGGACCAGTTATGCTTAAAAGAGCGAAAATATACGTAGTAGTATTGTACATAAAAGGCGAAACCTAATGTTAAAAATGTTCGTATTTTATTTTAAGAGAATACCAGGGATTTTAGGATAAGGTTTGGGCCATATTACGAGAAGAAATTTTCCAGATGACAGAATCTCAATGTATAGTGTGAATAAGTTTTTTTTAGTTCTAGTTACTGATGAGTTCTGACACCTGACGACACTTGACACCTGGAGCGACTGGTGACTGGAAACTGAACTGAGAGCCTATAAAATACACATTTCAATACATAACTCTTCTTTGTACTATAGGGTAGTTTGTCATAGCGTGTGGGATCACTTGGGTGTGGTGAGGAAGAGAAGTAAGTTGACTGTCACACCATAGCTCAGAGGTGTAGAGCGGCTGTCCGGCAAACAGCGGTCCCAGGTTCGAATCTTGCTGGCAAATCGGCCAACTTACCTTTTTTCCTTACATGGGGACTCAGAGTGGTATGGACTCGGGACCGGGGGTGTTGGTTTCGACTGGCTTGCAATTGGGTGTTGTAGCACCAGGTTGTGTCAGTGTTTTAGCCACCCGAGACAGCATTTCGTTGATTTGAAGGGTAGGGTATTAGGTAGTATGAAATAGCGTGTAGGATCACTTAGTTGGGTGAGGAAGAGGAGTAAGTTGACTGTCGCGCCATAGCTCAGAGGTTTAGAGCGGCTGCCCGGCAAACAGCGATCCCAGGTTCGAATCCTGGTGGCAAATTGGCAGATTTACTTTTTTTATTTACAGTACTTCAACTTTCTTCTGCTTTCCTCCTTTGTTTCTCCCTTACTTCTCCTTAGCTAATTAGGCATGCACATGACTTGACACCTGAAGTGACATGAAGTGTGACGAGACGTGACACCTGACGAGGCTATATATCATAAAAACGCATAATTTTACAGCATATATTTCCTCTTCTACTATTTACCTCTTTTTCCTTCTAGTTTCCTTCTTTGTTACTCCCGTCCTCCTAAGCTCAACCTTAGGTACTGAACTTGACAACTTACTTACTTGACAAGTTACTTGACGCCTGAACTGAGTTGACGCTTAGTCTGACTTGACACCTGAAATGACTTCACACAGACAACCGACTTGACACAGGACGGGTAGCTTGAGAGCTGAAAGCTGACCAACGAAAATCTGCAGCTGAAACGGTCTCAAAACCAAAACAGAACATAGCACGAGAGTAGCATGGGCCAACTTTGCGCTGCTATGCTTTAGGTTGGATTCAAACCATCGGAAAATATTCACTGATTTGGAAAATTTACACCCCTCAGTGAATACTGATTGTAGAGTCTTGAAATTTTATGCTACGGACTGAGCAAGGACAAATTTACATTCTGTTGACACAGTTTTTTTATTAGTGTACTGACTGATGTTATTTGTGTCTAAAGTTGGTGCTGAATTCAGTCAACTTTTAACACAAATATCTTTAGTCAGTGACATCGAATCAAAGAACTGCGCCAACAGATTGTGGATTTGTCCTTTGTCAGTCTGTAACACCCAGGGACTCTACAGTCAGTATTCAGAGAGGAGTCCCAAATTTCCTAACTCAATTCCTCACGGAGGTTTAGCTTTACCTCATTTGCATCCCAGACCCTTAATTACGTTGTGTACGAAAATGCTCTAAGAATTGTTCATTGTAAGACTCTTTGTCATTTCCTTCAGGACAAATTACAACTGCAGACATTTATACATTCTTAGGATATTCACATTCAGAATTTGCTCATTTAAGACGCAGACGAATTTCGGTCGGCGGAACTGATAATGGAGCTTTACGCCACCTTTTCTTGATATACTTCCAACTTGAGACACAAGTGGACACTCGAATCATTTGAATTGAGACAAGCTTAAGACACGCCTTTCTCAATGAACGACCATAAAGTAGTATCAATATTTATTGTCTAGGCTATTCTTTTGAGTGTTGCACTTGCAGTCTTCTTAATATAAAAAATTATAAAAATCAGGATTCTTTGACATAGCCGAGGTTCAATCAATAAGGGATAGGACAGGATTCGTTATCGTTATCTAGGACAATTACTACTAAGGCATTTAGGCACCAGACGCTTTGACTTAAATTTCTCTCATTTGCAGGAGATGTGGGACCTTGACAATTATTGTCAGGAATATAGGATATAGGCGTACCAAACCAAACACTGCATACACAGTGGGTCTGGCCGGGATAGGATAATTATCTTGGCAGTACTATCGCACCGTGAAACTCCCTTTCGTTATCTGCCAATTAAGTTGTATGCTGCATTTGCACTAGCCAGTGGGGAAAACCATTTCTTCATTTCATGTCTCCGTGTGTATCCTTATCATCTACAGAATGCTTTTGCTTCTTTGTTGACCTCGGAAATACACACATAGCCAGAAGTGAAGTTGTGGAAAAAAGCCCAGTGGACATACGAGTTTAGGGATGAGTAGCCGCAAAATACTCTCAGGTGGCCTTACCTGGAGCAATATGAATCTGAGCGAAGTCCGCCAGACAACCACGCCTCCCCGCCGTCTTCTTTATAGAACCTAGTTCAAAGCCAATTTGAAATCAAATACGAGGATTTGCTCTTCAATTTTATATGCTGTGTTTAAGTAGTACAACGAAAGTTATAGATATATCTGACAAAACCCAGAAAGAGAAAAGAAAGAAACAGATGGTTCGAGAATTCTAGAATTTTCGCAAATCGTCTGAAGGATATCAATTTTCGGGTTTTGATTTTGAAGAAATGACCCTGATTTTGTATTTCGATGTTTAAAACGTGTGGTTTTGACGTAAAAAACAAAGATTTTCAGCACAATTGACCATTTTAAATCAAGAAGCATTTTATTAGGTGGAAGCCTGAATAAAGGTTTGTAAAAAAGAAGCATCATTCATTTTAATTTGATGATTTGCTTTGGCGGCTAAAAGTGACTTGCTTTTGATTTTGAGATTTTGAATGCGATTGAGGTTTTGAAGGCTAACTACAATTTTGCATAAGTGACATTTTCTTTAAAATAGAACAAGTTTTGTGTTTTTCTATGTTCCCATAAAATTGACAAGCTTTGGGTTTGCTCAGTTGACCGTTAATATTTCATTCACACAAAGTAAATCTCTTGAAACTTTTGCCAAAAACATCTTAATTTGTATCTGCTTAAGTGGGGAAATTTTTGACGAACAATTTGTACACGCAAAGGTTTTGAAATTTGGAAAAGAGCGAGGATTTCCACTAAATTCGTAATACAAACTGTCTATATTTATATTATCATACAATTTATTTGATGTAACTTCGACTACAGTCTGCTTGCGGTGATTAGTCAAATTCATTCATTGCTGTCTCTCTAGCAGCCTATCAAACACGAATTAAGGGAATTACCCTCATATTAAGTATGCTTACTTTTTACGAATTCTTTTTAGGAAGCTATGAACCGAGCACAAAACATAGCTTTTTCTTAGACGAAATCATTGTAGTTCCTTTTTTTTTGATTTTGAGCCATGGCCGGGCTCACTATCACGCGGCCGCTGGTTTAAAGTAACGAATGTGGAACCTAATTGTAACCACCCGTTGATCTGAACCAAAATCCCGTCAATGCTAAACCTAACCTAACCATAACCTTGGTATATTCCAAACAAAAGCATGGGGAAATACAGACGTAGACTAAAGCGCCCAAATGTTGCTTTGGGTGGCTACAGTGTGTGGTTGCAGCAGGTTCTAAAACGCTTAATTGAACCTTAGATTTTGTAGGATTCGTATTCCACTAAGCTAAATCTTTTATATCTATGCAATAATCTGTGGCATTGTGATCAATAATGTATGCGTTACTCAAAAGGATTGTTTGCTAAAGCTTCCCTTGCATCACATTCTGCATTTAAATTGGTTGGAAATATCGTTTGCATCGTTTAACAAACAAGCCTTTGTCGATTCTATATTACTATTATAAAATTTTAATTAAAATTATACAATAATTAACAATATAACATATTGATACAATCCAAAACTATGTTGTTTACTATTTCTGACACCTTGATTGTCAAACTTTTCCTGTCTGGAATGAATTTAATCTCATTGAAAGAACTCAGGATATATTGGTAGAACTTCATTATCATATCTACACAATTATTTACGTAGATTCTTCACAATCCTTGATTTAAGCTGGCACACATTTTACATACTTTGCCCACACTTCAAAAATAGCGAAATGTAAATTTATACCAGTGCTATACCCCCAGCCTATTCAAATGATAGTACAACACATAGCAGATTCCATCTATAAATACAGTTCAAATCGTAAATAGGAATTGCTATTTTATCTTTAAATTGTAATATATTGTATAGGGTTTTGGCTTTTTAATTTCAAATAGTTTTGTATGTAAATTATACGTGTTTGCGTTACTATATGATATATGAAGGCCGCATGCTCAAAGCTGGCCTTGAATATTAATGCCGTCTGCGTCAGGGTGGTATAAAACCAAGGTTTATTCTTGCAGTATAATCGGAGAGGCACAATATTGGAGGTCAAATCTATAGTTCAAGTGCTAAATATTCAGATTCTCATTCTATATAATTGCATTGTCTCAATTGACTATTGACAAGTCTTGAATAACATTAAACACACTTCATGTTAGTCTAATGTAGCTAATTATTAGATGGATTATTAATTTATATATTAATGAATCAGATTTACGAGATTAACTCACATTCTTCTTATTTGCAATATAACCTGAACGCTTCGTAGGTTCCAGTCAGCTGAAAGTTAAAATTCTATTACTAAGATTCAAATTACAGTACACATTCTTTAAATTCGAAACTTGGTAAGCCTCGATAATGCTTCAAGTGAATTTGATTTTTTTCTGGGATGGGAGAATTCGGACTCAATTTAATTTTTTCAGTGAGTGCTGCAGAAAGTCTTCAAAATTTTGCCAAAACATCGCATTCACGATATTTATTATGGTAGTAATTAGCCAATTGGTAGTTCCAGGCACACCAGGCTTTGTTGGAACCTGTAGGTGCAAAGACAAACCTACCTATAGTAGTTCAATGGATCACTTATATAAAGCTACAGACAATTGCTGCTCTTTTCTGAATATATCACCGAAATGAAGATTTGAGGATAACTACTGCAAACTCAAACGGCTCAAGAGCAAATCCTAAGTTCAGAAATACTAAAGTTGCGAAGAGAAGGCCGTTGCAGAAGCTTGTACTATGCGAGAAATTAAATCAAATCCACTCAATTCTGAATTTTAATAGACCTTGACCAGCTAAAGATCTAGAACCAAATAAATACTGTATATGGTGTAAATAAAATATTTATATGGACAAACAAAATATATATTCGAAATGGAACAACCTTGGATACTTCTGTGCGTGTATATTGATTGATTGATTGATTTATTGAACCCTGAATTCAGGTTGTTAGACTGGATTTGGTGAATACACATATTTCACG
>JAQFXZ010000702.1:0-16343 GCA_034694025.1 Ceratophysella scotica | reverse complement strand
TTGTGTACTAGCGTAGTGTATGCGGCATAGCCAATCAACTTCTTTTAGCTTTCAACGCAAAAGAAGGAAATTAATTGAAATTAGATTATGGGATTTAGATTTAACACCAGGAGGGGAAGGGGAGATGGAATGTTTGTTTTTTCCTCTTCTTTTCTAGGGTTGGTTAAGTAGGTGTCTTGGAACCTGGAACTGGAGCTATTTTCTCTGGATTTCACCGAAAGCGATCACAAAGTTTTTTGTATTGGCAATTAATGACGTTTAT
Organism: Ceratophysella scotica; assembly: GCA_034694025.1. Lineage (NCBI taxonomy): Eukaryota > Metazoa > Arthropoda > Collembola > Poduromorpha > Hypogastruridae > Ceratophysella > Ceratophysella scotica. Next base: position 16,081 of record JAQFXZ010000702.1, on the reverse strand, counting down.
TACCTAACTTTTGATTGAGGTAGCTTAGATAATTGGTTGAATTTTCGAACAAAATAATTGTCGATTTGTATGGCCAATTTAAGTCGTACATTCGTCTAAGATGGAATTTGAAGAAAGCCGCCCCAAGGCGGTGTTTTTAATGAAACATGTAATGCTCAACTTTTGATGAGCAGAGCCGACAATTACCTACTCAGAACTTCATTCAATGTAATATTCGTTATTCCAATGTAATTTTCGGATGAAAAACTCGGAACACTGAGTTAATATAGGAACTGCGGCATATAGGAAGCAGAATATCCGGCGTGCGTGATTGGATCCTTGATGCGTAGTGCGTTACTTGTTTAATACCAACTCGTTTGATGAAGCTTTGTAGGAGAAGCTCTAAGATTTGCTATATTTCAATAATAATATTGCTTCGTCGAGTGTTTATTATTAGCGCATCAAAGAGTTGAGCCATCGAAGTGTTTATTGAGGGTGGTTGTTTCAGCCAAGAACCAGAAATAGACTCAGTCCATTTCTGTGCCAGAAATTCGCATGAGGAAGGAAGCATTTACAATAGTTGGCTACATGCAAGCATCTTGTGAACACATTGCAGTTGCAGAGCTACTTTTGACAAGTGACGTTGACTTTTTGGAACTTTTTACCGTTTCACTCATTTATCCCAGGTAATTTATTTGTCAGTTCTGAACTAGTTCTAGCTCCAGATCTGAGAAAGTGTACCGAGCATTGATTTTTAAGGATTGATGCAGTGAAACCGGTTCAGGAAAATACTGACGTCGTTTCTCAGTAAACCTCCAACTCTCCTCATCATCATGCGGCCGACACTAAATATTCTCCATCTATTCATTATTCCTTATGAAGCCTCTATAAAGTAGTAGTGAATCATTTGGTAAACCACAGATTGAATGTGGTACAGTGTCAATAAAAAGTAGAGGCCACGGTCAAATATTCTCAGTCGTTCTGGTTTGAACGTGTATTTGGTGAACAAGTGCAATTCCAATTCCCAATCAGGGCAAGATCCAATGTGCAGTAACCAAGCATCGCTTAGGAACAGCAAAGCAACTGTTCGTTCAAATTCATCTGCTTCTGTTTGGTTGGAGTAGATAGTAATATTCCTCCACCAAGCATTAAAAACTGGGAGTCATGGAACAGTTGAAAGTTGGAAAACTCAGTTGGTCATTACGGAGCCGAGACGTGCGCCATCGGACTAATCCGTATTTCATAAGGACTTCAAAAGGCATAAGCTCCGCTCATGGAATCATCCGAGCATTAAAGTGTTGACAGTTGACAAGCACAACGTTGAAAGTAACCCTAATCTCAGACAATAAATTTTAATCCTCAAATCTCCTCTGTAAATCCCAGTTCAGCGTCAATTCATTACACTTGTAAATCGGAGAGAAAAGTTAGCGCATACCTTCGTTTCAATTAGTTCTACGCTAATTGATCGCAATTAATTCGGCGCTGCTTGATTTGTAGTTAGATTTCCATTCAATGACCACTAGATTTCGATGAACCATGACGATAGATCGATGACTCATGTTAGAAACAAAGTTTCAGAATATTTGTCACTGTAACTTTGATTGAAATGCACCTTGATATATCTACGCAATACAATAAGCAATTGCGTTTAGTGGCGCCGCCAGGAGTGGGCAAAGTGGGCTTTGCCCACGTCAGTTTTTCAAGCTTTGCACTAGATATAAAAGAAATCTCTAGCCAATTTTAACAATAATATAGATAATCCAGAATGAATCACAAAATGATAAAAATTGTTCAATATCCAAAAAATTTCGTGCGCTTCGCGCAGTGGTTTTTTAAGATTCCACATTGTGTCAATCTAAGCGATATTTCTAAGCTACGCAAATATCGGCCAACCGCCTTTTTTTATCTTTGTACACTTTCCTTTGACAGATTTTTGAAGCTCGACTGTGATTAATTGAACAAATAATGCAGTCGAAGCCTTAAACGTAAAGTATTTAGTACTTCGGTGTTCTGCACGTTTTGTTTCGATCGTATGGTGTCAGGTCTTAGTGAAATTAAGTGTGTCTGCCTTGTTTGGAAAATTTGATCTGAAAATCGGGATTTGGTATGGTCCCAGGTATAATTTGAAAACGTGGAAAAGGCCCGTCAGCGTGAAAACCCTGAAAAGTAGAGAAGTTGTTTGCTGAGTTTAACTATATTTATTTATGTATATGTTTAAGCGAACCGTTGACTCAATGTCCACTCAGAGAGTATTATTGAGAATTCTCGCGTTCGCCGAATATTTTTGTGCGGTAATCTAAACGTTAAGCGCTTGCGACTTGCGAATCCAGATCGGTCTAATTCTTAGGTATTTCGCATGCTATTTACAAACAAATTCTCCAATGATATGCATACTTAATTTCTTCTTGGATTTCTACCACGGTTACAAGATGCCTAACGATCAAATCGGAAGAATGTTGTCTATATTGAAGCACTCATTAATATAGCCGTTTATGGCAGGTATCATGGCTTTTGAAAATCAGTGTGGATAAAATTAGGGTTTTGCTGTTTTGCCCACGTCATTTTTAAGGCTGGCGACGCCACTGTTTGTCAATAGCTTCCGCGGTATAGAGAACACCAGAGAAAACCAGAAATACTTGTAAACAAAACGGAAAAAGCTTCCGAATCTACGTTGAAAATTCTAGCTTCCTTACACGTGATTTCTGACTTTGAGAGGATTCACCTTGTTTCCAATTAATCCTATTCGTCTGTTAACAGGTTAGCCGGTTTCTGCACACACTGAATAATTGATTCACTAAACTTTAGGCAAAGGAACTTCGTGCGAAAATTGAAAAACACAAAAATTCTGTCTAGGAAGAACATTAGGCAAATTCGAATTTATTTCTACGGGAATTTCAGGCAAATTGAAGCATTTTGGTTTATTCAAGCATAGCTATCAACCTATCCCCTACCATTTGTCCAAAAGTTCCTCCCCTCAGTCCAGGCATTATCTTTCAAGACAACTAAATCGGAACACGGGTCACGCTGGTCACAGTAATAAATATTCACTTTCGTTAACTGTTGCAGCTCTTCTGGATTCTGGAGTATGTGTATCCAGCATGTATAATTATTTCTTCATTTGTACTAGGTCTGATTGACACCACAGAATTATCCATCTTATTAGACCTGAATAATCAAATATGCTTCGATTTGCCTAAAGTTCCTCCTGGTCGGAATTTTCATTTTCCCTAACGTTCTTTTACGTTCTTTTCCCTGAAGTTCCGACTACCGAATAATTATAGTAATTGGGGGAAAACTCTTGCCAAATAATTTTAGATTGTGCTCTCCGCTAATGTCTCTCACTCAGCCCGGGATCTGCATTCCATTTCTTGTGTTGAATGCATTCGATTTCTCGTGCAGAATTGACGAATTTTGCTCTTTACCACATGTCGTCGGTTGATTTAATACTAGATAACTGGCTCATTTGCGGACCCGATCAGAAGCACTGTTATGAATACTGTAGTCTATAATCTGTGAACTTGAAGCTTTGTGTTAGGTTTTAGGTTAGCGGAGGTTCCCTGAGGTGAGGGCCAATGGAAGCTGCGTATCATCGTTCCTCATCGGCATCATCAGAAGCGTCCAAAGTGTGAGATAAGCCTGTTGGGGTGCAGGGAATCCGCTTATTGCGAGGCATGAGCTGGGTGTTTGGTGTACGGCTCACTGGGTTATAAAGGCACCTGTCCCATCACCAATCACCACTGCCTCTTGTGCTTAGTCGTCTCTTCGCAGCTCAGTCAACATGTCCAGATCCTCCCAGATTCTCTTCACTGCCATTCGCTTCTCGCCCATCCTCGTCTTCACGCTGTCCCTCTACTTCCGGTCCTGGGCCACGGTCGAAGCCTTCCCCCGCCACACGCCAGGACAGTTCGGAGATCAGTTTCTTCTCCTGCCTCACGACGATGCGGATCCTGGAGGGCCTCATCTCTACAGACAGAAACGGGCTGACATCGCCAATGAAAATGTTGTATTCGCTACCCCCAACTTCGCCTCGACCCAGGGTCCTCCAGAACCCTTGGAGAAACGCACTGCCACGGTCCGAGGACTCCGCGTCGAAGAAGTCAGTAAGGGTGTGAGCTATGAGAATCACGGCGTGTCCGTGATTCTGGCTGACACGACCGCGGTGCTTCGACTGTTCGGGGATCGGTTCAAGAAAGACACCGTAATTAGGTTCGTCATGGAGTCTGGATATAGAGGGTCCGACTGTGACGACCTCACGTCCACCAGACTCTTTCCGGTAAGCACTCACTTCATTTACTTACATAATAGACGTCGTTCCACGGAAGCAGGCATTATGTACAGTCATCAAGACGAATTCCGCCCTGGACGTTGACCAGATCAAATTACTTTGAATGCTCTCTTATTTATGTAATTAGTCTTACATATTCGATTTTCCGTACGCTCATGTAAATATTATCTGAAGAATTTTCGCAGTGTGGTTATCAATTCTGAATACTTTTCACAAATCCTTTGGGTTGAAGACACGAAAGACGGTACTGTTCTAAACATGAAGGACATCGAATTTTTCCGACAACTTACCGCAAGTTAATCAAAAAATGCAAGGATTGGGAAAATTATGCCCAAACCGAGCGGCTCGCGAATTTCAGCCAGCATAAACGGATCATTGATCACGTTAAACTAGTGCCAGGCGTTTTACTTGAAAATAATACACACGTTCTCAGAAACTGTGGAATGTACTTAACGTCGTCTAGCTACTAGATTTTGACGATCAGACTATGCCACTGGGCAATCTGTACAGTTTGAAATCTATTTAGTTGTACCGAACGGACATGACGGACTTCACCGCAATGGTGAAAATCCAGTTGCCGCCTCTGGACATGGGAGAAGGTCAATTCTACATCTGCGTGAGAGAAAACAACACGGACATGCCATGGGTGCATCAAGGAACGGAGAATTGGCTTCAGCTAAGAACTTACGAAAAGATGTTCCCACTCTGGTAAGAGCTTAACGGAGCAAAATCCTGGGCTTCACGACCCTCAGAGTTGAACCTTTTTTCGGGCATGCCTTCCAGGTCCCTGATCGTGTTCATAGTGATTCTACTCTTTCTGTCTGGCCTCTTTTCTGGGCTGAACCTTGGGCTCATGGCCCTGGACCGGACGGAAATGAAGATCGTGGCCGCGACAGGGACGGAGAAAGAGCGTCGGTACGCCAAGACTATCCAACCCCTTCGTGACAACGGAAACTACCTTCTCTGCAGTCTCCTGCTCGGCAATGTCATGGTCAACTCAACCCTGACCATCATTCTGGACGAGCTGTCCTCTGGCCTCGTGGCCGTCATTGGGGCCACGCTCTCCATTGTTATCTTTGGAGAAATCATTCCGCAGGCCGTGTGTTCCCGACACGGCCTTGCTGTCGGAGCCCGTACCGTTTGGCTCACCAAGTTCTTCATGGCCGTCACCTTCCCGCTCTCCTATCCCATCAGTGTCATTTTGGACAAGGTTCTGGGCGAGGAAATTGGAAACGTCTACAATCGGGACAGGCTCAAGGAGCTCATTCGGGTAAGCTCTTTTTTCATAGTCATTTTCACATTCCACAACCGGAGGATTCACTTCATATAAACAGTCAGTTTTCGAGATTAGCTTCTTAAATGCACGTCAACGTTTTAGTGTGATAAGCTGGTTCATACTACTGACGGCTGAAACAGTTCGGACTTGCTTCTCCGAATATGAACAATGAATGCAACATTACGTACCAGGAATTACATAGATCGATGATGCACATTGTGCCAATACAATTGTACTGCACTACGTGGGCGTTTTCCGGTAGTACAATATTGGTCAATCACCCATATCATATTTCACAAGTGGCAAGCGGCTTTCTTTACAATCCGAACACAAACATTGGGAAATACCAATACACACGTGGTGGATTATCCACAACGTGTGTATTTGTGGATTTACTTTGGATTCGCTGATATTTGCGTTGCAAATAATAGTATTTTGCTATTGAATCCAAATTCTGATCACTGAATCATTAGAGAAATGACCAGGCTTGGCGAGATTGAGAAGGAAAATCTTGTGAAAATTCATTTTCGATGGCCGACTGAAACACTATCAGTGATTTTTACTATTGTTTCAAATAATTTCACATTATCAGTACTAATGGCGTTGGTGATATAACATAACATTATTAAGACTCCGTCAACAGTTGGATTGTTGCACCAAGTAGCTCAAGAGTCAGTTAAAATGCTTTTGTGTACTGTTCAGTCCAAAAACTGTTTAAGTAATTGAAGAGCCTTTTCTTTAATTTTAATTCAGCGTTCCGTCGAAAATTCTGAATTGAACCTACTTTATACCGCATGAATCGGTTCTTTGCAATTTTCGCCTATACGAAACGAATTGGGTACAATGACACTTGGACAGAATTAACGAGTGACATTAATGCGGATGCCTAATTAGTTCGATCTCTGATGGGAATAAAATTTTGTGCTCTGTATCCAGATCTCGACTCGACTGTGTATTGAACTTTGAACATATTGTTTTTGTTTGCTATGCTACTGTGCAGAGTTGTAGTAATTATCGTATTTAGGTTTGGACCATTCGAGTACCTGTCCTGTCACAGTCACAAGTGGATACGCTAATATTTATAGGCAAAGCTTGTATCTGTTTTGAGTTGACATATCCTGGACTTCTGACCAACGTATTCATGAACAAAATTACTCCAGAAGATAATGGTTTGCATATTGGAATGCCTGCAAATAGACACTACCGAAGTTGTGATATTGAATTTTAATCAGACTTTAGTATTTTCCAGGACGATAGCGATCCTCATGCAGCTCATATGCAACACTTGGGATTTGGTTTTGGAGCAAAGTTCGTGATTCGAAAGTTTTGAGCGAAGGCGTTGCTGCATAAGCGGCTGTATATGGAAAATTATGCTAACTCTTCCTAAATCCTAATTACTGACATAAATGCGTTCGTACGTACTGGGACGTGCACCCAAATTTTGGGCTTGGCTATAATATACAAATTCGGAATCGGAAGGTATTAATAGAATTTTGTTTCCCGTTCGTAACTCTTTGGTGGAGATTTTGAGAGGCTTTTAGAGAATTCAGGTGGAGGGTTCTCGGGTGATCTGTCTACTCATATAATAAGTCTCATGCATCTGGCGCGTGTACAACATGCCTGCACTACAGACAGACGAGTAGGGAAATGACTGACAATCCATTCAGAAACTGCAAACAAAACGTGAAGGCGCACGGACAAAGTTCAGAACCGTTCATTGATTTGATGAATCAAAGTAACAAAAGTTTAATCCCTTGACTCCATTGCATAATACGAGTATTACGAGTTTGGAAGCCGATAAGACCAAGACCTCATGACCAATTCAAATGGAATAGCACAGTACAGTGTCAATCGGAATTGGGTTTGATTTATGATTGCCGATATTGTTTCACGGACGTCACACATCACGCTTCCTATTGATTTGATAAAAACGGGTGCATCCAGGATCAGAAAAAATTAGGTCTCTCAACACGCCGATAATTAAGTATCCGCGTCGGTCCTGAGCACATGGTGTCCCACAATTTACTTTCGTTTACGTACTATGAATTTACACTGCTTCTTGTTTGCTTCATACTGTTTGCTCGTGGTAGTCGATAATATCTCCCTCTCCACCAACAGGCATTACGTCACATTCAGGTAATTACAGTAAATAAACATGGATAGTTGCAGATGTGAAAGGCACTGCTTTTACAGGTGTCATTTTACAAGTTAACCGGAATTAACCAAATTAAACACCATTCATCAGGTTTTTTGTGGTAATAAGGATCGATTGCTTTGATCTGGCTGGGGTTTGCGATTCGAGGAACGACTGGACTAGGTACCTTGTTGATGGTACTATACTGTAGCCGTAGTCTAGCTAGTAGTAGCTACATAATATAACAAGTAGGACGATGTCAGTAATGCCAATAAGATCAATGTGAAATCGCAAATAGATTTTTTTGCCTACTGTCTACAGTCAATGCGACAATTCAAGCTCAGTGATGGTACTCTTATACATGCACTGCATACGCTATTGTATTCATAAATTGAATGCACATTCGAACATCCAACATCCAACACAAATAAGTACAGCCATGCTTTATCTCAAAGCATTGGACACTACCCATTTCGGTGTTGCTGTTGCTAGTTAATGTTTCAAAAAATATTTAAATTGATTTTAGAATTTTGATCACAAGGTAAATTCAAATCAAATTGGGAAAACAAATATTAAATGTATACAGATTAGTCCTGGTCTCAGATTCTTGCAAAGTTGGTGGTTTAACCAAAGATAATACGAACTCATTTAAAGTTTTGACTGTTTAAAAAAACACAGTTCAATCTGTGCGCTCTGAACTACATAGCCTAATTTGTTGAATGAACCTGAATTCCTAACACAAAGCCATTTTCGCAAAAAAGGTTCTGTAAGTTATAATTTTGCTATTCCTGTCCTGACGTGAGTTTGCTACTTGCTCCAATTCATTCCAATACTCCATTTGTAATTAACGTACTTTACCGATTGGAAAATCTTAACTGCCTGTTGTGGTTGTGACGGAAGAGCAAAGAGCACATAATATTGCACCTTGAGCTATATTCATTTGATGAAACATTATTCCCGTTAACTGATCTGAAATCCTATTATTCAACAGTTGATTGATTCGACTATCTTGCATTCAACCAGTATACACCAGTACAGCTTGACAATTGATTGGAGCGTAACTAAAAGATGAATCGTACGTTGAATGGCGTAGTCTGAGTTTAGGACAGAATCATGAATGGGAGAGATTAAATGATACCAATCGCATGCGTTTTTGAAGTAAATACTGCCAATTAGAGATGTGCTTCACAATGTAGCTGTGCTATGCCTACGAAGCATTTGGTAATCATAATCAGAATGGGGGCTCAGATACTTCAGGTGCTTGTTGGTCCCATATGACAAGGGATTAGAACTTATCTCATAAATTCGTAGGGATTTGGAATATTTCATTTTTGAATCAATGGCCACTTGGCGTTCCTTTGTGCAGGTTACGGATGACTACAATGACTTGGAGAAGGATGAAGTCAATATTATAGCTGGAGCTTTGGAATTAAAGCAAAAGACAGTTGCGGATGTAATGACTAAACTGGACCGTATCTTTATGCTCCCGGTGGACGCCGTGCTGGACTTTGACACGGTGTCAGAAATTATGTCACAAGGTAAAATTACCTTCGCTCCTTATCCAAACCACCTTGAGCGAATCTCCTGAATTCAATGATTGACCCAATTTGCAGGCTACTCTCGAGTTCCCATTTACGAAGGATCGAAGAATAATCTGATCTCGCTCCTGTACACAAAGGACCTTGCCTTTGTGGATCCAGACGATAAGATGCCCTTAAAAACTATTTGTGAGTTTTACAGTAATCCACTCATGTATGTGTTCGAGACAACGACCTTGGACGTCCTCTTTCGTGACTTTAAAACTGGTAAGCATTTACGAGGTTTTTGTTTAAGGGCTGGGTCAGTTGAAGGCTCTAATTTGCTCATTTGATCCACTTTCCAGGAAATAAGGGTCACATGGCCTTTGTTCAATGTGTGAATGAAGGAGAAAAGGGCTCGGATCCCTACTACGAAGTGGTTGGGCTCGTCACAATGGAAGACGTGATTGAGGCTCTGATCCAGGCTGAAATCAATGATGAGACTGATGTTTATGGTAAGCTCTGGTCCTGTTAATAAAAACAATTTGCTGGTTGGAATTCCTGCTCTTCGAAGACCCAAATTCTTTGGCTAATTTGTGCCTCAAATGATAGAATTTTCATCCCGTCCTATTTGAAACATTTGTGTCTAATATAGTTTTGATACACGAATATGTAGATAGCATGAGAAGACGACGGTCCCGAGCCAACTTGACTGGCCCCATGTCGTCCCAGCTCTCACGCTGGAAGTGTGACGACATTCACGTCTCGCCGCAATTAATTCTTGCTGCCTTCCAGTATTTGAGCACATGTAAGAAGCAGAACCATTCTGATTAAAAGAATGAACACGCACCTAAATTCTGCATACGTTCTGAGTGGAATGTTAGTTACATAATGCATTATCACGATATAAAATTAATCTATTTCCTCACAACGCAGCTATTGAAGAATTCAACAGTCAACGAATCTCAAAGACGATACTGCAGCGTCTTCTGAATCAGAACCTGTTCTTTCAAATCAAAGTGAAGAACCGTGATAATTCCAGAAACGGGAATACCATGACAATATACGAAAAGGTACGTCATTTTCGAATGATTAAACGAAAGAGTAGGAAGACAGAAACCATGTGTTAAGAATTTCATGCTAAACATGGACTCGACTTTTATCAAATCGTACAACAGGGCAAACCTGCAGACTACTTCATCCTCATTCTGGAAGGTCGCGTGCAAGTTGAAATGGGAAATGAGAACTTAGTATTCGAAAGGTAATTCAACTTCAAATATGTCTTTAGAATTGTAAACGTTATGTCTTCATGTGACTTTATTGATTATTAGCGGTCCCTTCACGTTCTTTGGCGTGAACATCCTTAACCAAAATACAGCCATCGGTAAGTGTCTCAGTAACTGACAGTAAAGTTCAAGAATCTCGGTTTCTTGTGACGGAATTTGATGTACTTATCATTTCCCCAGGTGACCCACCATCCTCCCCAACGCCTACGGAGGTGATGCGAAAGTTTAGCATGAGCGCGAACTACGAGTCCTTGCTACTTTCCCACTTCGTTCCCGATTATTCAGTTCGACCTGTGCAGGATACAACGTTTCTCAAAATCTCACGCTCCATGTATCTGGCGGCCAAACAGGCAACCGTACTGGAAAAGAATCACATCCAGGGTGACGGCAGTGCGCAGAACGAAGTTGCAGACAACTTCGAGCGACAGATTGACAAGGTAAGTAGTTGTCAAGCTGCAATGCTTCAGTGCTCCGTCAAACTCTACAAAGTGTATTCGAAAAAATTATCTTCCAGATGATGAGTTCCGCCGGAAATACAAATAATCATTTCTCTCGGCGGAGTGGCTCCGTCAAACTGCATCACGGCATAAAGGTAATTCGGGCACACTACATGTACGCATCGTTCTATTAAGAGCAGGCGAAGTAATTTTTGTGTATGACCCAGACGGTGGACGGCCATCACCATCCCGCCAGTCGGAAGAAGAGCAACGAAGTTCTTTCTGAAGTGGTTCTGACACCGAGTCATTTGCTGAACGACTATGACTCGGAAGCGGTCAAAGGTCCTCCAAATCGAAAAACGAGTGAGGGTCCTGAGAAGAACGTCAAGTTCCAAGAACCGAAGACGAGGTCGATATCCCCGCCACCGAATCGAGACAACAGCAGTAGTATAGGGACCACCAAGGAAGAATTGGACAAGGAGGATTCTGTTGACAAGCTCTGATCCTGCCATGCCCTCACATCCCTCAACTTTAATCTAGGTTAGTTCGGCCTGGGAACAAACGGCAGTGAAGGACAAAAGATCAGAAGGGTTTCCTCGCACGTGCAGAAATAGAACTACTTACTTATACCGTACGGCTTGTGCTGTACCTCGCTGGACTTAATATTATATTCTATTTACTATTTCGTATTCATAGACACAATTTTAGTATAGCTTTAACTCTAATTTGAGTACATGACTATGTATGCCATGACTTAAAAGAAAAACCTTTTTGTGAACGTAAAATCCATCGAGAATTCGTTGAATCGACTCTGCAAACACAAACAAAGTCCACGTGCACTTCCAATAATGAACTTTTGAACATTTAAGCGCTATCGTACTTAATTGAAAATGCCTCGTTATCATTCTAAAAGCAAAAAAACTCGCATACGTACATACTATATGACCTAACCACCTGATTTCAGGATTTAAATAAATTAAATAAATCAATAAAGTAGAAGGAAGAAGTTCAGGATAACGGTTGGTTCATGTCTAACAGATATAATATAACTCTGTAGTTTTAATAACAACTTCACGTTGGAGTTCAACATCGGAGGCTAAATATCTAGACAACTCTTTCTCTGAATATAGAATTTTATCGTAGGCATGCTTAGAACTATTTTGATAGCTAGGAAATAGTAAAGTGACTCACTTTACTCGTGGGAACATAAATTAAGGTTGCTTAGGATAAATACAGTGGGTAACTCTGTTCAAAGACTCTGACCAGCACACCAAATAGGAATTATTGACTTTTGAGAAGAGCTGCATTCTTGTGTACACAAGGATGCAGTCATTGAGATTATCGCTGAAAACTAGAATTTGGGTTTACTTGAGAAGCAGGTGAGGTAATAGGCACTAGGAGCCACGTACTAATAATTTAGGATTCCGTCTGTGTACATTGGAGGGAAACATGCAGCCTTCAGTTCGGTGGAGATTTAGTCCAACTGGAGGATTGCCTACTCCTTCTCTGCTTCGTCCGTCGGATTTGGTGGAGGAATTGGTGGGCTGGAACTGGAAGTCGCATTTCCACTTGTGGATGGGCCATCTGTGCTGAACGCTGGGACGCTCACGCTGCGCTGCTCCTTTGTGCCAGAAGTGTTTCCTCCAAAATTGGCTGGTTTCCGCTTAACAACGCCATCTGGAGTTACTTCATCGTCGCTGTCCTCATTTGCGGATTTGGTCTGGAAAACCAGAGAAAGTAAATTACGAACGCATATTTAGTTTATTATTTGAACTCGACAATAGTGCAGACTTACGTAAAGCATGCGACGCTGGTGCTTGTTCATGTCCTCGTCGACTACTGTTAAAATCTATGGAAATAAAAAGGAATAAATGCCTTACATCCAGAAGTACTCTATTCAAGTATTCTTGAATTTACCTGCTCGACTTCCTTTTGCCAATCTTTATTGATGAGTGCTGCCTTGGGGTCTGAATATTTCTTTTCTAATTCAGTAGCCACACGAGCAGCTCGGTATGCACCAAATCTATGAATACAATATTGAAGTAGAGAAAATCACGTAACAAAGCACCCAGCACAAATGCATAGAATATATTTCTCCCAAATCTGGGTTACCTGACACGCATGAAGAATGTTTCAGTGAGAACACGGGCACTAGAAATAGGAAACCACATGATCAAGTTTCTATTGCACGAATTCGATTTTAGTAGTAAAGCTACAAATACTGCGAACGGCAACTTACGTATAGTCAGGAACAAAACAGTATTTCCGAAATCCAATCATTGAGCCTTGTGGAGGTGGATCCTTGAACTCGACGATATCTGTTCAAACAAATGGATTTGAATCGATCTATGAATCCAAATTCTTTTGAAGTGTAGCGAATAAGAAAGTTCGAATAGTCTGGTATCAATTACTTTCATGGGAAGGCTGAGAAAGGAGGAATTCTGCGCCAAAGTACTGAAAGGGTCCAGCGTTGAACGTGATCTTCTCCTGGCCCACTTCAATCTGAACACGTCCCTCAAGAATCATGATAAAGTAGTCAGCCGGTTTCCCCTGTAGTCGGAAGTAGAGATATTTAGAGCACCTGGTCATAGCCCAAAAAGGTCAACAGCAGATTTGTACTTACGTTTTCATACAAATAAACGTAGCTAGGAATCTCATGAGCCCTTTGTTTGGGTGGGCGAACTACTGTCACAGTGGTCTTGATGAGCCGGTTCAGAATATTTTCAGAGATGTCATTCCGACTGAAAGCAGGAACAGCTAGAGAGAAACCAAACCTGGTACTGTTTGTTCATCCATAAATCAATGTGATAGATAGTAGATTGTAAGTATAAAGCATGAATTACCTGTAGTGAGGAACTGACACGCTGCCAGGGCGAGTGGAGGTGGAACTTCAATGGTCGGCTGTTTTCGTTTGTTTGACAAGAATGGAATGTCCCTTGGCCTTTCCTTATGCTCAAGTCTCGCCTTGTATTTCCCAACTGTAAATTAATTACAATTTTAGCGAAGTTTCAACGGTACGAAATATCACGATAGAGCCACTATGGACATTCGAAAAATGCTTATACTGTTTCAAGTTCTATGTCAATATTCCTGATTTCTCCCTTGATATTGTAAGGCCAAGGCTATTTTACGAAAGGAAAAATTATGTACTTTGACTTGACACTAACACAGGTATTTCTTGTGGAATTACGTAGGGATCTCGGAAAAGTCATGGCTATTGGGAGAATTTGAATACACTCTTTAGATCATCACAATCCTATTCACTGTTCCCTGTCCGGACAATATCCAGCACGTTCAAGTGAATTGAACAGCGTTAAAAAGTGCCCTGAAAGTAGCGACACTGGCCGAAAGTCCATACTGGTTCCAGAAAATACATAATTGAGAACTAGAAGCTAGTGGAACAATTTCGCACCGTCAGTTTCATCCATAATATCAGCTTGAAGAAGTTCTTCCAGAACATCTTCCATGGTCACTACGCCGATGGTCTCATAGTACGGGTCTCCGGGCCCCTCGTCATTCACTTTCTGGACAAAAGCCATGTGTCCTCGGTTCCCTGACAAACGTTACACATTAGAAAAGGCAAACGCAGTACAAGAGTTGACTTGTCACCTGTCACTGTCACATACCTTCCCGAAATGCTCGGAACATGTAGTCAAGCCGTGTATTTTCAAAGACGTAGAATAGGGAGTTTTGGTAGTATTCCACAACAGTTCGAATGGGAATATTGTCACTTGCATCCAGCAGAGTCAGTTGTTTCACGTTGAGCACAGCCACCACGTTACTTCTTTCCATTTCAAAGACGGGTATTCTCGTGTACCCTAAATGGCATTACATATTTAGAAGCTTATCCAGGAAGAGGCACTACATAATGCTCGATCTGATCCTATATATAGATTTCATACCTTGGAATTCAATTTCAGATACAGTTTCATAGTCCAACTTAGTTTCCAAAGGAAGCATGAAAACCTGCTTTCAAAAACAAATAAGTAAAACACTCAGAGATTCACTGTAAATTAAGGTAGTAAAGTGGGAGCTTACAGAGTCCAGCCGAGTCATAATATCTTTAACCGTCTTGGTTTTCATGTCCAACGCCCCAGAAATGAGTGCAACTTCTTCATTCTCCAGCCCGTGGTGATCCTTGGTAACCTAAAGGAAAGAAATCAGTAGTAAGTAGAATTAATCACCAGATGAGAACTGAACGCATATGAACGAGTCATATACCTTGAGTAATTCCTTGAGACGTTCTCGAGTGTACACACTTCCAATCTCTTCTCCCAAAAGCTTGTCCAGCAGCATGCTCAGCGGGTACGCGAGAGGGAAGGTGATGGCCATGAAGAACTTGGTGATGTAGATCGTCTTGGCCCCAACAGCGAGCCCATGTCGAGAGCATATGGCCTGAGGAACAATCTCGCCAAAAACGACAATGGCCAGGGTGGAGAGCACAATGGCGAGAATTCCGGAAGTGAGTTCGTCCATGAGGATGGTAAGCGTGGCATTGACGAGGACGTTACTGAAGAGGAGGCAGCAGAGGAGGAAGTTGCCATGATTCCGAACAGGCGCAATTTTGGAGGCGTAGAGCCGCTCGATCGGCGTTCCCGTGTTGATGATGATCTTGAGATCCGTCTTGTTGAGTGACATGAGTCCCAAGTTGAGTCCGGAGAAAAGACCGGAGAGACAGAGGAGGAACATGATCAGAATTATATGGACCCAGAGTGGCAGTATTTTGCTCTTGAGCTGAATGAAGACGAATTGACTCGTTCCTTGTGGCTCCCACTTGTCAAGCTTGGGATTGAGGAGACAGAAGTAGACTTTGGAGTAGTCGTACCGAGTGGGCATGACCAGTTTCTTCACGTGAGCCACGCTGTAAACATAGTTCGATCCGAAGGGCGGAAGGTCTCCCGCAGCGTCCATAAGGAGCTGAAAGGAATAGAGATAGAGCGTAAGGCGACACTTGGGCGGGGACAATTGGGCGGCCGGAAGTTAAATCGCACAAAAACACGGCGTCATATTGCACTTATTAAATAAAAATTCCCTGCATAACGGTATCAGTCGGATTTAAACACAATTTAGTAGTACAAGTTGAATGAATTTGAAGAAAAATAAGAAGCGTAAATGCAATTTGCAATGTCAGTGAATGGTCTCAACCATGGTACGCTAATATTCTCCC
>JAQFXZ010000701.1:0-16346 GCA_034694025.1 Ceratophysella scotica | reverse complement strand
ACTACCCACGACCACTCGGTGGAATAGTTCGAAGTGAAGAGAACAGATTCACAGTCCAACAGAATTTAAGGTCTAGTCTCAGCTCTCAGGAGTGTAATTTGAATTGAATCTCTTTAAACATTTCTTTTTGGGCAATGTTTTACTTTACAATTCCGGAAGAAGGATACTTAATGGCAATGTCAAGGAAACTGGATTTATATGCAATATGCAATGTCCATAGTCCATATTAAACAGTGCGTAGTTGTTACTCAATACTCAATGTATAAATACACATAGTGCATACTACATTCAGTATACTGATATGGACTAGAAACAATTGAGCTTACACGAACAGCTGAGACACTATCATTGAGCATCCTTCACAATTCACAACTAATGAAGTGCCTTGATGTTCATGATATCCATCATGCCATGATCGATCATGTGTTTGACGGAAAATTAGGTGTTATGCGTATGATTCCAAATATTGACACTTGTGCTTGTTTTGCTCGGATTTTGTTCTTTGTTGTTTATACACATTCCATGAAAAAGATTTAAGTATGTTATTGGGATGGGGTATATGATAAGCTATCAGCACACTGCGCACATGCGTTATTTGTAACGTGGAACTGCATTAAGGTCGCTTTAACATTCCCTAGTCGTCACTTGGGAAAAAACAAGTTGAGCAAAACCAAATCTGTTACAAGTCAAGTTAGGTTAGGTTGAGTAGATAATTTTAGTGATGGAACGAGTACTCGGTCTGCCGAGTACTCGGCCGGGTACCGAGTACTTGTACTCGGCAATTTGCAATCGTCAAGGAGACCGAGTACTCGTTACTCGGTAAATGGCCGAGTACACTGTACTCAGCCGAGTATTTGCTGAGTACTCGGCAATACTCGGCCGAGTATCGTGTACTCGGCTTAGAATTGGCCACGAGTATTTAACTACTGAGTACTCGGTACTCGGTAATTGGAAATGGCCGAGTACTTGTACTCGGCATTTGGCCGAGTACCACTTATCACTACTCGTTCCATCACTAGATAATTTTAGGCTAAGCTAGGTGAAAAAATTGGATAATTTTTTTTATTTAAAAAAAAAATAAAGCATTGCTTTGTCTACCTGGTTCAGGGTTGAGAATATTACTCGGAAATAAAATTACGTATAATTGGATTTGAAGATACTATTGAATTCTACTAGCATTTATTTCGAATTATCAATTGCGAAATTAATAACTTTCTAAATGATGCGCTGTAACAGCAAGATTCTCGCTTTTAATTACTCAAACTCTGGACGAGTAAAAAAAACGCAAGGAGCTGGTCACTCTAGTTCGCAAGGCCTGCTTCTTCATGATCTCCAACATACTTAATTTAATAAAAGTTTTTCTATTTTTTCCAGATGTGTTATATGTATGATTGAATTTATGGACCGGGACGTGATACGCTATATGCCCTGCATGCACGTCTACCATGTTCACTGTATCGATGCCTGGCTCATGCGAAGTTTCACATGTCCTTCCTGCATGGAACCTGTGGACGGTGCCCTATTCAACACATATTCCGAACCCTACCCTCCACCTTCGACTAACTGACCACTTTGTACGACAAATGACCTTCAAGAACACTTTGACCCCAAACCCTCTCTCCTTTTTTAAACTATTTTTTATTTTTACTCAACTAACTACACGGAATATACTTAAGCGCGCGTTTCGATCTCAACCTCTTTTCACTTGAAGAATCATCAAGAAATCCGGGCGAAGACAAAATCACAATTCTTCACTTCCATCTTCTTCATCTTCAATCATCCTTCAACATGACGGTTTCCAAATTGAAACTGACTCGCACACAGTTCCAATACCGAAAGCTTACCAAGAATAGCCTTGAGTATTCTTTTGCTTCAATCGAAAATGATTTTGATCTTGATTTTACACATACTTTTCTAGGCCTTGACCCTTCAATTAAAGTAGAACGAAATTGAGAATTAGAATGTTCGAAGTTTGAATATGCGGTCAAGTTCCGGGCTACTCGCAAGCCTCACTTTTTCTTCCACAACCTTCACGAATCTTAAGGAATCACTACTAGAGTGTGCCAAAAATAACTTTGAATCTGACGTGGAAAATGACGGGTTACTCCCAATTACTTGTAATATGTACGCTGGGCGTAGAATGACCCAGGACTCACTCTTTGACGAATCACATTTTCTGGTTTCCAGGGTATG
Organism: Ceratophysella scotica; assembly: GCA_034694025.1. Classification (NCBI taxonomy): domain Eukaryota; kingdom Metazoa; phylum Arthropoda; class Collembola; order Poduromorpha; family Hypogastruridae; genus Ceratophysella; species Ceratophysella scotica. The sequence goes on along the minus strand of JAQFXZ010000701.1, from coordinate 14,153 downwards.
GGAAGGCTCTTCTGTTTGTGAGTAGATTATTGTAAACCTAGTACTTTGATGAATGGAAAGACTGTATCAAAAATCCTCCTCTTAGTCGTAGAGTTGACGCTTAGTTGTAAGCATAGAGCTGCCCAGAGCGAATTGACCAGTTTTTGAGCCACATGCCACATTGTGCACGGAAGCACTAAGCAGCAGGAGCATACTATGGAATGTAATACCGAAAAATATAATAACGTATCGGTATCGGTGTTTCGCAATTCGGTATCAATCAATAATCAATACCGATATTGAAAAGTTCGACATTCAGCTGCAGTAGTTCGATATTTCGATTTCAACGAAAATTATGAGGTTTTCGGTATAAAAAAAATATCGGTATTTCGGTATTTACTGCACATTTTATGTCAATTTCCTCGGAGCAGCTCTGTGTTTGTAGATCGTAGGATTTTTTAGCTGGTGATATTTTGTTTTATAACTTCCGTTCATCCCTACCCTTCCCAGCCTGGGTTTCTGTTGTAAGTATTGATGTCAAATGTGGGGAAAGTACTGTAAAACTCGTTTACCGAAGTCAAATGTGTGATTAATGAAGGAGGGCGTCGATATTTAACGTGTTTTTCGTAATTGTCGCGAAATGAGGGAACGCACGTAAAAAAAAAACTAACCAAGTCTTGATTACAGCGTGAACTTGTAACTACCATAAAAAACAATAATTTTGTTTGACCTTTGGCACTCGAAAACATGTCGTGATATCACTTTGTTGCGGATCATGTTTGTTTTTTCTAACTTTAAGCCAAACGCTTTGGTGAGTACTGTATATGAAAGTAGGGTATACTTGGGCGGTTCACGTGACACGTGTATATCAGTACACCTAGTACGTGTATTATATGTGATGCTAGCGTTGTAGTCGAGATATAATTTAAATGATAAAACGAAAAAAAAACGAACTTAGAAACGGCGGTTTTAAGACGATAAGTTACATGTTTACATTCTATAATTACGATCAAACTAATTTTAAGATTTTCGAAGGCATTTTTAGACTCTTTGTTTAGTTTGGTGCAGCCAGGGACTCGGGTAAATTTATAAAAGTGTGTTCGTGTGTCAGTTATTCTCTGATTCGGATTATGTTACAAAGAGAGTAGATTTGAGACACGGACACCTTGCTAAATACTAATTAAGCTAATCGAGATAATTACATAGGAAATGAAAAATAACACATTGTGCTTTTCTCTGGTCTTGTTGATGTGAAGGAATTATGCTGCTTTACATAATTTGTAATAGGTATGTAAAAAAGCGAGCCATTATACTGACTATGCACGATTAGTGTACTGTAAGGTTGCCTCAATTTTTACACAGTTTGTCATTGAAAGTATTTCAAAAAGTAAACAAGTGGTATGCAGAATGTATCTGCCTAACTAATTTGCTATCTAGAAAGAAATATCATTCCAATTATGTAAACGATTAGTGAGAGCTTTCTACGCTAATTAAACTTCAGTCAATGAATGTTGGATGTCGGATCTGGGTTTTGGGTTTTTTGGTCTGAGTTAGAAAGTATTGTTTGTTCCTCAACAGCGTCACTCTTTTCTGTAATTTAGTATTACGTGTTTTTGCCTTGGAAGACGCAGCTATCATGGAGATAGATGGAGTGAGCCAATGATTGGTTCTAGTTCTTAAACCAGGACGTATTGAGCCTCTATGAAATTCTTGTTATTTTTAGGAAAATGGTGAATGATCTACAATCCCACACTTCTATAGCGTCTGAAAGCCTCTAACTTCACTTGTATTTTTAACACGTGGTACACGTCACTACTTAGGGATTTTCAAAGAAATAAAATCGAATGAAACTTTTGCTGTCGAATAATTGGTGTCTGAATACATAATCCGGGGGTCACTTCAGAAGTTTTTTCCTTTTTTATTTGTACCATAGCTTTTTACAGATATATGCAAAACAATGCCAGCCTGTACTTTTCCGCTTAATGACCTTCGAACCCATGACCACATTTGCCTGCAGAACTTGATTCTTGAGTCGACCTCTATCCTTACAGTGACGGATCAACACATGAAGAATGGAAGGTTGTGCAGCTAGATTTGCAGGTAGAAGTAAATATATTTGGGTGGAATTTCAGTTCGAATCACTTCTTGTCAAGAAATGACTCATGACTGGGGTTAGGCTTTATGCAAATAAGATTGGTCAAAATATGCAGTATAATAGATATGCAGACCAACATGACGTTTTATGAAGTAATGCAAAAAATATGCAGTAAAATCAAGCAGTCTTTTATGCCGTTTAATTCAAAACAAAATATGCCGTAGGCAACAAATTATGCAGTAAAATCTTAAATTTTATTTAGTCTAACCTAACCTCATATGCCCCAAGCAACAGTCTACCGACCCGTTTCAAATTCAATGGACCTTACAGGTTAAGGGATTTTTCGAGCAAATCGGCGGGTTTTGGAGGATTTGCGGCCACGCACTGATTTCCCGGAAACTTTTAGAAATAGCTCTAGGGATCGTGAAGGTTGACTAAAGAACTTCTTCGACCAGGATATTCGCCAATGTGGCATTCCGAAAAATGACCATGGTTCGTCGACTTTCCGAGTATTGTTCACTATTCATCCATGGAAGAAAATATTTAGGCTCAAATCCTTCGCACTCAGCTATCACTACCAGTAAGTAAGTAATGCTTGATGAATAAGGTGACGATCGTTGGACAAAATAAAGAAAATAATTGATTTGAATGAACTCCAGGACAGGGATCAGTATCTACGTGATTTATTAGTTCAATAGTCGTACAATTATGGAATTTACACTAGTCTAGCTTAAGTAAACCGTTGGTGTTTAGGTAATTGTACTCTAGTTAACCTACATTCTCTTTATTAATCCATCCTGTACAATCAAATCTAAGTATTTTGTGTTCTTCCCCATGGCTTCTGGTAAATATAGTACAAGGACAATTAGGTAAATACAATAATATCTTAGCCTCATTTATGTTTACGAGTACAGAGTTACAGAGAGATAGATTGACTTGAAGTGACTTACACAATAGTGGAATTTTTTCTTCCTTCTTTTCCTCCCAAAACACAACTCAAAAAACTCACTAAGGTCAAAGGCGAGGAAAGAGAACATTCAATTGCTTTAGACAAAAGGTCAGGAAAACTAGATCGGAGTTCAGGAGTTGGTTGAGCGTGCTTCACAACTAATTAGTTATTACATTTTTCTTTCATTTATGGTGAAAAATTTCAAAATAGTTTCTCAAATTAGTGAGGAATGTAGTTTTTTAAGTACACGGCTCCACAGCATCAACATACAGCTCAATTTACAGCGTAGTCTGGGTTTTAGTTTTTATTTGTTTGAAATATTGCGCGCAGAGCTTGAATGGTGGTGCCCACTAGATGTCTGGCGCATGGGCCTTACTATACGTTTGATACGACGTTGGGTTTTTCTGCTAACAGGTGGCGCATGGTAGCAGGTTACAAATAAAGGCTTGGGTAGCGGAGGCTACTCTTAGCAAAGGTATTTTATGCTTTCTTTTGTAGCTACCTTGCTACCCTAAAAATCCGCCAACCGAACCCAGGCTTTTGTGCTGCTACCAAGCTGCTACCCAGGTAAACACAAGCACTCACTCCTGCGTTGGAAAGCTGAAACCGAATTAAAATTTTTGTTCATACAGGGTGGCCCAAAAGTGTGTCGCCCCTTCTGATAAAAACATCTCCGATGTAGTCAAATAAATCGAATCCCTTGAAACTGAGTGTTCAAAAGAAAATACGGTTAATATGACGATAATTTTGAAATCTTCCAGACTTTTTTTTTTTAAATTCGTAGAGCTGATATTTTGAAAAAGCAATTTGAAAAGTTTCTGAGAACCATTCGCCCAGGTGAACGTCATGCTAATGCGTGTCTATTTTTTGCAAAAATTCAAAATTGCAACTTTAAATCGTTTCAAAAATCTGAAATAATTTCAAAGCCTTCTACTTCATATTTTTTCAACAGTGTTCACTCAAAGACGCATAATTACCTGGGTAAGGCTATGCAGATTATTTCAAAAGACGAAGCGATATGTTGGGTCCACCCTGTATTTTCATAAATCGAGTTTCAGCCTAAAACAGGAGTTTATAATTCTTGAATTTCGTGTAACTTACAAACTCATCAATTCACCAACAATTTAATTTGCATTTTGTAGAATGCTGCCTTTCCAACGCCTTATCAAACGTAGGTACAGGTCAAATGATTGACCCAGGGGTCAAACAACTCGGAGCTGCATACTTCAAGTCAATAGAAATAATTGGCCTTAATAAAACTAAGAGTAGTAGTAAAAAGTATGACTAAAATGCTAAAATTAAAAAATATTTGAAATGACAAGTTGGAAAGCCCATAATTCATACAATACTTGTGTTATTTGTGACACGGTTAGTAGACTAGCGTAAAATAAATATTTGACTTGCATGACAATGACAAGGTTGATAGCACATTTGAGTGACACAACTGAAATGACTGCCATATAATTCCGTTTCCATTCAGGGCACACGAGGGAAGGACAAGCCAACACTTTACAGTTACAAAGGACCTACTCCAGATTTAACGTTCCACCCAACTACTGGTCTAAGAAGGGGACTGATATGTATTAAAATACAATTGTAGGGAAATAGTTGTTAGAGAGTTCAAAGCATAAAAATACAGTATTCTTAATTCCTCCAGGAAACCAGCACAAAAACATTTTGCTGAGCTTCCACAAATTACGCAAGGGCTCGAAAAATGGGATTTGAATTGTAATTCATGGAGTGTGGAGGTTTTCCAAAAATGTTTACTCCTAATTATTGCAAGGTGCACTTGTATAATCTACATTTAATATCAACCTACATTATAAACTTCTCTCCTCATCCGCACACACACCCATACTTTCATAATAACCAACTAGTACCGAACGAGGGGGGGGGGGGGTTAATTCACTTTAAACAACGTTTCAAAAAAGTTAATTTAATGGAGAGAAAACTATGTTGAACCTTATTCCATTCATGTCATGTAACTAGATTGAGTCTGTGTCGTGTGAAGGGAAGTTCCTGAACCCAGAAGGTCCAGTCTGCTTTCTTCTACGGCACGAGACCTTGCATAGATAGTGATTTCTGTCATTGCTCAACTTTCTCCAACTTGTCACAGTTGAGAAAGCGCAATCAGAATAACAATGTAGTGTCTTCTTTTCGTATAATTAGTTGTACATGCTAGTGAGTGTAGCTCAAATATTCAGTTGTACGGGTAATAGGCGGAGGCGGAACTTGAGGTCAAGGGTCAAATGTGAAAGGGCTGTTGAATGCTTAGCAATAAAAATGAATTTTGTAACCCACTTTTTCAAAAAATCGGGCTTATATTAGAAATCCGCCTTCAAAGTACCAAACCGTTCGCTCACGCCGCATTTTTTATAGCGCTGCCCTAATTTAAAGTAGGTACCGCTCAGCATTGTATTGTCAATCATTGTTATTCAGTTTTTAATGTAAATATATGCTCACACCTTGAAGGCTACAGATTGTGCTATTTCTAATGAGGCCTGAGCTAGGAGCTCCGACTTGCGACATAGCAAATATTTGACGCCTGCATCTGGGTCAATTTTTTATGACCTTGACCTATGACCTGTTATATTTCTTGATATCATGAATTTAAATGGTGGGTTATTTAACTACTCTAATCGAATTATTTGATTCTGTATTTGTGTTTAAAAATTATAAAGTAGCTATTCTTAATTAAAAACAGAAATCAACGATTACTTCAACTTTTGATTGGAGAAATTGGATGAAAACATGAAAAATATGCTACACACTTCATAAAATCAAAAAAAGCAGTTGAGAAAATGACTAAAATCAAATAAATAATCGAAAAATTCGGCGATCTATTCCAGAAAATCCAAGGTAAGTCATATTTTAAGTTTTTTGATACCAGTAAAAACCGATTGTTTTGATTTTGTTTTAGAAATATGATTTTTCAGAGACGGCATGAAATTTCTAAAATAAAGGTCTACTAATTACCCCAGAGCAGTTGGTATCGTCAAAAGCCCGTGTATGCTCTTAACACACTGCTTTGCTGAAAGTCGCGGATTGTAAAAATTAAATATCTTAAGATATGAATATTGCTCTTGTGCTCTATTATGCATTCCGAAATCTATATTAGCCAAATTAAAAAGAGGAAATGTTCAAGAATTCAATTCTACTGCATCTGCTGATTTTCAAAAACTAAACCAAACCGGGTGCACATGAGCAAATTAGGGTTGTAATTCAGAACACACCGCAGGAGTAACTTGGACTTCTCCGAAATCGAATGATTAAAATTAAAACAAGATGAAAGCGCCGTGAAGAAATAGTGGCAAACAATTGAAAGCCTAAAGAAGAAGGTATGGACCGTGGGCCGTGGGGATTTTCATACATACATCGTAGCCTAGACCGACAATTATTTACACTTAGACACATATTATTCAAATAGATGCGGAGGAAGTTGTTTTGTTTGTGTGTACATTTAGAAAACCAGTATCAAAAGACCTGCAAATGTGCACGTTCGGCATTTTACAGGCTAGAGAGTATAGGGACATTCATAAAATAAAATAAGTAATGTACAAATCCTTTGGTATCTTGGTTTCGTCAAGTAGCTAATATAGTAGGCATACATATTCTACTCTTCCTTTATGTCTCACGACCTACATAATTCATTTGTAATGACTATAAGTTTCTTTTTATAGGCAAAAAACACGTGGGCTTAACTTTCTCTAGTTTAGTGTGGCGTGTGAGCGTTTAAATTAAATGGGGAATGGTGTACTGATTTATTTAATTTGAATTTGTGACATAAACATCTGAAGGTACCTACGGAGAAAATTTGAAACGGCGTAAAGTTATTGGAGTTATTTATAATTGAAATTCACGAACTTTCACCGACTTTCTTCTTTAAAATTAATTTTTTAAATTTCTTTAATTTGCTCCATGACGCTACACATTTTCTCCGCGGAAAATACCAACAGATGTCAGTGGTCAGGATAATTGAACGAACGTTTAACGGATTTTCTGAACGGGTTTCCTGGTGGGTAAGACTATATATTCAGTGTCAAGACAAGGTACGTAACTTTCACTTTCTCCCATTCATATTAACATTAGGGCCTTATATGAACTTAATTAAATAACTTTCCCTTAAAACTAAATATTGCTTCTCCTCGCTCCTCGCCTTTCTTTGCCTATTTTTTGGTATCGTATAAATTATAAAGCTATTGTAGGTTGCGGGTTTGTGAAACAGAAATCATAAACCTCAGTACTCAGCACTTGATATATTAGCATTCGACACAGCACAATGGAACATAGATACAAGGTGGGCACGAACATTGCCTCCAAAGAATTCTGCAGCCTAAACCAAAGAGAACACAGCGCAATTATGTTCTATTGAAATACAGTGAACCAAATCAAAGGAGCTTTCGAGCTTTCATCTTCTTGTGTTCAATTTTCGAAAAAAAAGTGATTGCAACTTTTTGGGACTGGTGATGACGCAAATGCTCGCCTAGAAATTGGCTCGCCGTTCAAAATTCGTGCTCGAGCGAATAAAATCACGAAATATTATCCAAATATCATGTAAATATTCTCCAGATTGACGAATTTTAAGCAAATTTTAGCCGAATATTCTCCAAATTGTTCAATATTTGGCAAAAATTAGCAAATATTCTCAAAAATGCAAGTGAGAAGGCGAATTTTGCTAATCTGACTATTCCCTCACTAGGCGAATGCCAAACGGGCGAATATTTGCTATTTTAGCGATTAATCCAAACAATTTTTTGAATATTCGCTCTACAGCGCGAACTCTCACCATTAGGCGGATACCAAAACGCACTATTCGCAGCATCACTATATAGGATCATTCGTCCTGGACAACTTGGGGTCAATATTTGCAATAATTTATAGATGTTTCAGAAAATGAACACAAATCGGTTCAAAAATTAAATGAAAATTCGATTGATCACTTTATCGGCTATATTTCAATAGAATTTAATTTGAAGGCAGTCAGCTCTCTTTTGTAGCCAGCAGAATACTTAAAAAGAAGTGACCACCCATTGTATGAAACGGGAATTTCGCGCAATATTCTGCAACATTTGGGTTACCTAAATTTCCGTAGGCCAGTTCCACTGGTAAACTTTGACCCTTATTCCTTTGTGAGTTAAATGCAGCTAATTCTCCCCTACTGTACTTCCATTCAATCAAAGAAGCTAGAACACTTGTACAAATTAAGGCTAAATTATTCTGACATAGGACTAACGTAGGCATTCGAGGCAAAGACTCCATCTCTGGAGAAAGATTGTTGCTCTGTGTTTGCATAGTCGTTCAATTATTTTTCCCATTTAAGAATAAGTAAATACTTAGCCGTTTTGAGTTGCACGAAGGTTTGTAAAAACTAGAATTAATTAAGTATTGCATCATGATCAATCATTTTGTCTCAACGTCAACTCTCTCGAGTTTGGAGTTCCTCTGAAGCACAGAGAGAGTCCTGATGAACCCCGCAAGCTTAACTAACAAAACAAGTACAATAGCAAAACACACTCAGTTCATGTGTTGACTAGGAAAATATTACGAACAAATTAGGAATGTAGCTGTTAACTCATAAGTACGGGAATGGAACTCAGTAAAAGTTCCTGACTAAAATCACAGACTAGATTTACATGAATTTGTGACATTTGAACCAAAATTACGAGATCAATATAATACGCAGTAAAGTAAGGTTGAACGTTGAACGCTGACCAGAATTAAGTACAATCTGACAAAAGACTTCGTTTCCATGTTGCTGACTAAAAAAATGTATAAATAAATTATAATTATAATTGTTCCTGGCGAGATCCAATTAAAAATAACACAAAATCCCGTATTTCACCTATTAGAAGCACTGGGTGAACCAAGCTTCCAAATTCCGAATACAACATGCTCCGAACAATTTTTGATTGATTTGAATGTGCAGTTCATGTGCTTATAATGACGCACATAGTGCTGCTGACCTTTGAAAACGTGTTTTTCGGTCCATTCAGTTCGATAAATGCGCAAATGACCTTGTAGCTTAAGAATATTGATATTTATTGAATTTAGTTCAAAGTTGACCTTTGACCTTTTGAAGACTAGCATATGACCTCACTGTATCGTTATATCACGATTAAAAAACGTGACCTCGACCATTTCAATGAAATCTACCGTTAGAAGCCCATGCGCTCACAGTTTGTGTTTGTAAAACGTTCATTTCGACTTCGGAATTTCGAAAAACGAGCACATGACCTTGAGAAATAGCAGTACATGCTCTCTTAGTTTTAACGTTTGGAAAACGCATGTTACGACTTAAAAATTCAAAAAAAATTAGCACATGTCAGTTTTTGCGCTTACTTTACTTTTTTTTGGAAAGAGCATATTTAGAAATCGATGAAACAATTCGTGCATGACCTTGAAATATAGCATTTTTTGCATGAAAACGGTAATTCAGGTCAAATCAAATAGAAGCACATGACATTGCTTGAAACAGTGTAAATGGTTTCGAAACTTGGTAAACCCAGCAAGCATATGTATCTGAATAAAACAAATATATTCTTTTTTTAGAATATTGCTTTCTAGCAGGTAAAATACGGGGACCACTTCTGGAATAAGAACGTAAAGTCGGAGTGAAACCCAAATTCCCATGTGGGAGGGGCTTAAAACTGTGAATATTTCCGTTCCGTATGACTCCTTGTTAGCTACGCCTTACGTTTCTAGCCTTATTAGTCCCCCAATAGCCTAGGATACACTTAGGAGTTACGTAATACTAATTATAACATTTTTGGTTTGTTAATTTTTTTTGTTCTTTTGTGTTTAAGTACGAGTAGAAGAAAGGCTACTTGAGGATGAGGGTGATGGGTTGAGTGGATGTGTGTCACAAGGCCTCGGACGTGTGGATGTGGGATGACGAACCGTCGTTCGATTGTTGTTGTACTTGTTGGTTCGACAGTCCCGCGTGATGCACGGTGACCACATGAACCGTTTGACCTTGATGACTCAGCTGTTGCTGCTGTTGTTGCACTTGTTGTTGTTGCTGCTGTTGTTGTTGGTTTGAGGTTGTTGAACTCACGGTTTGATTTGACCCACTCCCATTGGACCCGGTCGTTTGTTGGGATTTATTCGGGTCATTCTCCTCCTTCCACTTGTCCATTGATCGGCGGCGTGCATTCATAAAGAAATTACCCACTGTGGTTGGTTCGAGACCCAGTTGACGAGCGATTGTCACCTGCATCTCCTTTGATGGTCGTTTTGTTTCCTGGGAAGTCAAACAGTTCAGATTAAATATTTGGCGAGGCTTCATGTGAGTCATTTATCAATTTGCTAAGATTTAAGACCATATTTAGTAACGGATACGAGGGTCATTTCACTAGTCTGTGCGCATATTGAAAAATAATGGATATCTCAATTTTCAGTTACAAGGAACGAATTTAGCTGGGAACATAAAAAAATATATCCGAATATTGGCCTGTGAAGCTTGTATGCATTTGAATTTCAGTGGAGGTTCACATTCGAGAATGCAAAATACTGATTTTTCTTAGAAATTAGTGCTCATAAATCGCGGTGTACTGCAAATTTTTAACTTTCTGACCATTTAAAAGCAATTGTGGGCAATTTACTAAAGATGACTACAAGTTTCATACATAATTAGTCCTATATTTTGGCACACTTTCTGTAAACTTACGAGAATCTTGTTTGCTCAAGTTGGTTGAAGTACAGTCTGTAACCACCCGTTGCAACCACATTGAAAAATTCACATTTTGAAGAGTTGATTGACCTCTTATATACTTTTAAAAGCTATAGGTTAGACTATGAAGGAAACACCTGATGGATTTTTTGACAAATTCTGGTTAGGTTAGGTTTAGATTTGCCGAAGTGTTGGGTGGTTACAAAAGGTGAATAGATACAATGGATGGTTGCAAGAATAGGTGGCTGCAGCCTGTTCCATATTATCTACTTTAACACATTCTTTAGTTTGAAAGTTCTAGCAAAAAATTAGGATCAAACATATTGGAATTTTAAAAGAATCTGATGCTTTTCGTAAAACCTTAGAAAATTCATTTATTGTCGCATTTCAAATTCTAGAATTTCAAAAGAAAGAGAAAAAACTATTCAAATGACCCTCGTGTTCAGAATTGAATAGTACCTTAAAAATAGCTTGCAGCGTACGACGCTGAAGATCGGTGAAAACCAAACGAGGTTTCTTGGGCGAAGACTGGTGCTCGGGTGGATTCTGGGTTTCTTCCTTCCGTTTGCATGCTGAAAAGTAGAAACAATACCAAATGGACACATGAATTCAAGTTTCTCATCAACAAACAAATGCATGGTTCATTTCATAACTCATTAATCTATTTTAAGACTGTAAGCTACATAAGCCAATATGCATACTATCAGCTCGCATAATGCAGCTTGCACTTAAAAGTTTAAACAATTTCTGCTGGCAGCTGGCTGTGTATTGCAATGTGTGTGTACTTGCAACGCACGTGTACTTGTAAAATACTGTACACGCGGTATTCCCATAGACTCGGTTCGAAGTTCCAAGGAACTTAACTCCAACTAGGAAATAATTCTGGGAAACTGGGAATTAGACATTGGAGAAGTACATAATTTTTGGTAGAAGGACATTGTGTGACTTTCTCCGGAGTAGAGAAAAAGTTCATGGCGGACATGAGAGGACCGGAATGCAGCAGACGGTCTGTTGAGAAGTATAAAAAGAAATCAGGTGTGGAACTTCTCACAGTGGGGAAGAATAGGAAGGACGGAAGTTGAGATTAAGACGACGTTCCTTTCACTCCATCACTCTTCCCACTTTCCGTCCACAAGAACGGCAGAGAGAAAGTGCGGAGGAAACGGCAGTCTGACGAATCGCTCATGCCACCTAACCCATATATCAGTCCAAAATGTACGATCTCCAGTCTCGGCTCAGTTGGGTCTTAATTTCAGCGCTATTTAAAGGTTTTCTGTGAACGATATTCGTACATCTCAGCTAAATATTTCCATTAAGCAAGGTTAGGTTTAAGTTTTACACGCAAGTTGTGTTGTGTGTTTATAGCTAGTTCTTTATTTACGGATTCGCTCGTAAATTTCTGCTGTGAGACAGAATTAAATAACAAAAGAAAATCAGAAAACTATTTTCCGAAAATAGAAACTCTTTGAAGCCGATGTTCTTGGTTGTGGAAAGTGCACGCGGTTCTAATATGTAGAAATACGGCAAGTCTTATTCAAATTCAAGCCAATTTTCAGTTCAAGCAATGTACAAAGACGTGTATTTCCTTTTTGTATTCTGCAGTACCTGGTTTGGCAAATTTTTTGGCACTCAATTATATACCACAATATAAAAGTACCGGACCGTAAAACTATATAGCTATAAATCTGCTATAACTCCCACAATTTTGCATGATTCGTTTTTGTTGTCCTTCGTATTTTTGGAATAAAATATTTAACTTGTTCCTTGTTTAATTTTTTTAAAATGTTATTTATTTTAAATTTTAAATTTCCAGTTTTTGTGTGATTTTGCTTTGATTTTGTATGCACTGTGGATGCTTTCAACGGTTAAAAATCAAAGAATCTTAATTTTAATTAAGATTTCAAATGTGTACTTTGATTAATTCTGTAAATCTAATTTTAAGTTTTACGGAGCTGTGTACAAAAATACGTTCTAATACATGGATTGATCCAGATGTTTAACAAAGAAAATTCCAATAGGAATTTTTGATTTAAATTGTATATGCACAAACTTATGACACGTGACTATATAGCTAGCTTTTTCCCATTAGCCACGATCAGATCATTTTCAAATACAATAAATCCCATCCCCTTGAATGTCCTTCCTTCAAAATAACATCGTTTATTTAAGATAAATTTGTAACGCTAAAATTTAGAAATCCGCCTTGAAAGAAGTTTCAAAATGTTGTACTTATTACAAAATTTCAAAATTTGTTCAGCTCGGTTTCCTGTATATTCAAAAAGTGTGCGACCTGTGATGCTCGTTTTTGACACGTTTCAAATCCAAACGAAGGCAGAGCGAGCTGAAATCATTAGTCTTCCTGTATAATCCGCAGACATGAACTTGCTCCATGTCCCATTCCCATATGTTATGTGAGTCCGCATACATATTTCAAAGTGCAAACTACTAAATATTGAAGTTTTTTGGAACGGCCTGCTGAACTACATGAACCACTACATACACTGCACTGTTGTTCCCTATCCCTAATCATTTCTTCGATATCAGATTTGGGTTTTGGGATGGGACTCGTACGTAATACCGGAGTGAATGAAGGCGTTTGGAAATGGGGAGTATGGGATACGTGACATATGTTGGAGGACGAGTCAAAATGTCACAAAGTCCCTAATGACATTCCCCCGTCCTAATGGAGCCTGGAACAAGAGGACATTTCCTTTATTCCCGTCCCCATCCCTCAAAAACAACAACAATGCCTAAGTAACATGAATCCACATTTCAGGGTTGCTTAGCTTAAATTTTTCTCATTCTTGAAATGCCAATGTGACATGATGTCATTCCATGTACGAGTATGTGACATTGAGCAACCTTGTGACGAGTCACGATCCCAGCCACTGATAGACTCATCACATGCTCCTCGTGTGTCTCACTGGGAAAAACAGGAACCAAATATGATTTTAGGACCCGAGTTCATCTTTCTAATCCCTGCCTGAGTCAAGTCGAACCCAAGAGCCAACAGCCAACCCCTTCGTCCACATGCATCTGGAGACTGATGGGAAACTGATGTCTCGTGCAATCAATCCAAATGCGAAATCCGTGTGTGCTTTCTCCATACAAACATCAGGCCTGCTCCGGCTGCCTTCTCGACTCAACTTTGTTTTCCACGGATTGGATTTGACAACGGCAGCTCGAGCTATACGTTTTTAAAAATCTGAAGAACAATCCGAAAAACTGAGCACATGGACATATGCTTTCTCTGTATTTAAAAAAAAATATAACCACTTAAGAAAGTTGAAATTTTCTTTCGACTTTTTGTAACCTATTTGTGTCAATTTCCGTAGTTTCTGAAATTAAAACACAAAAAATCCTTGTCGGTGAATTTGGCGAAAGCGTTAGTGGCGAAAGTGAAATTTACTCGAGTGGCGAATGATAGGACCCCAAATTAGTAATAATTTTAGGTCGCATTT
>JAQFXZ010000700.1:0-16347 GCA_034694025.1 Ceratophysella scotica | reverse complement strand
CGTCAGTCACCACGACGGAAGGATTCCGGATGTCACCCAAAAGCTGACTTACTGCCGCCGAGTTCCTAAGCAAAATATTAAAGAATTAAACTTTTTTAAATGCACCAGCCGTCGTGACGAATCGCTGCTAAGCAGTGATTTCAGTTTACTTGAATTGATTGCGCCTATTGAAGTTACAATATTGGGCACAGCTCAAGCAATGCAAACACATTCAAATATTGAGCGGCATCCTAACTTGCTTCATCTCGCGCGCGCGTGTAAGCTGTGCGCAAATATTCTGAGGAATGCGTTGTTTGTTACTCAAACCAGAAGTGCTTGATACTAAAAATACAATTGATTTGGTTGAGCGTAACCGAACCGTGTGCTATATTGCCTTTGCCTCCACCGTTGCCTCCAAATTTTATAGCTTATTGTCGCCTTTACGGCCATTGTCGCCTTCAATTACCTTTATAATTAATGCCTCCAATGCTTTGTGATTTAATTCAAGTTATGCTTAGTAGGTTAGCGTAAATTAGGTTAGGTTGGTTGAAGTTAGGCTAGGTTGGTTGATGTTGAGTTAGGTTACGTTACGTTTAAGTATTAACTAATCGGGAAATAATGGAAAGAAAACACAGAGGAAACGCTGGAGGCACATAGCATGTAGCCTGGTTTACTTTGACTAGACTACTGTATTTATTGGTTGAGGTGAAAGTTATTGGACCGTGTACTATTTAAAAATCCACTTAATCCACGAAGTTTTATTTCAAGATAAAATTGCGAGTTCTTGCCATAGAAGCATCATCTGCGAAGTATGAGTTCAACGTTTACCTTTCAGAGTTTAAAATTGTTGCTTTTGAAAATCTACCAGATACTGAACTTGACAACTTCAAAGAGAAACTTTTCGATTAAAGAGAATATTTATGTTTTGCTTTCTCTCTATTGAATAAAATCTCGGGATAGAAGAGGTTTGAAGTGAACAGAAGTTTTTTAATGAGCGGCTGATGCGTGGCAAAAGCACAAGCTTAACTGAATGGAGAAAGTTTTTCGCGGCTTCTTCTAGCGTGCTAATGTGTTTGCTTTTCTTGTAGATGCATGTTAAACTTGATAGCATGAAAAAAGCGTATCAGATTCATGATTCGTGTGTGAAAGTTTGGGTAGATCGCTGCCTGAAAGCAGCATGGAGAAAGCAAAACCTGTGCACCATCGAAAATAAAAATAATTTAAAAAAATTCAAACTCGGTGATAATTACCTGCGATGCTTCCTGGGATTGAAGATTGCTGAGATGCCCGTCACTGTTGCTTCGGAGAGACGACGAGCCCGACTGGTCGGCATCGGCCCGTCCACACTCATCTTACTTTTCTCCTACACACAACACGCGACACGCTTCTGTCTGGTAAAAAGGATTTTGGCACGAAGAATATGCCGACACGCCGACACACCAACGCAGGAAAATGAGTTTTTCTTCTTGTCAAGTCACGGAATGGACAACAGGAGTTGGTGGAGGCCAGAAACATGCAAGAACCATGTTTAGCCTACAGTACGGACGAGGTCAACGTCAAAAGGTCAAACAGTTTCTTCCGTGCTCCTGCCAGCTATCAGATAGTCCTAGTGAAAAAATAGAAAAATCGTAATATTACTAGCTGCCCATCATGCGCAAAATGTTACATGATTCTAAAATTGGGTGATTGGTTCAAATTTTTCAAAATTGTGATACTTTTTTTTAGGGTTTTGACATATATTTTGCGATTTAAAACCTTATAATTGCCAACATTTACATAGATCAGTTTTAATGCATTAAATTTTTGTGTGTGTCATATCAAGAAAGGTCCTTGACGATTTTCAAAATATTCTAATGAATCTAATTAAAATTTTGATTTTTTTAGAAGAAACTCAAGGCCGAAGTAAACAAAAAAGAGATTACTCGTGATAATCCGAATTGAAAAAATTTGTAGTCGTGCAGTTTTAAAAATACTGACAATAAAATCCAATAAAGAAATAAAAAAGGAGGAATTCTTGGAATTCAACCGAAAAATTACGGAATCTATGATTTTAAAACAAAGAAATTATGTTTCAAGTTGATTTATTCTATTTTAGAAATAAATTCGATCTCTTGCAGATTCAGGCCCGTAGAGAACATTCATCAAGCAAAGACCAGTTGCCCTTGTGCAAACTCCGGAATCAAAGAGTCGCGACTTGCACACATGTAGACATATATTAAAATCATTATAGTACGAAAGAGACACGACTTTGAAACCAAGGCGAACTTGCTTTGGTTGATTTTGATGCTTTTCCGTCGCCACCTGAAAACCCATTAAACTTCAACTTGGAGAATAGAGGAACAAAGTAATCGTTGGCCTTAGCCTTGACGCTTGGTGAAAGTGGGGCATGGAGAAGAAAAGAAAGCCTTGCGTCTTCTCCTCGAATATTTAAGGAAATTCAATTTCAACACGAAGGCTGTTTTCCTTTGTACTCAAATAGAAATACGTTTAAAGACATAAACTTCATTTTTAGTGAAAACCCGCAAACTAACGAAACGGGTCCTGCGGCGTACTAGCTTACAATCTACGATATTTTCAAGGTGACTCCATTGGAAAACTGTCACTTTCAAAGTCCACTCTTGAGAATTGAGTGCTCGTTGAATTTTTGATGACATTGGAATTGAATTAGGAAACACAAAGCCTGGTCTTGGCACATGCTACATATTACAGCAGACTATAGAGAAAGCACTATAAATTACAATAGTTGATTTGAAAGGGAAAGTCGGAATTTCTCAAAAAGCTCGTTCCTTTCTTCCATGAATGCTAATGCAAGATTGCAAAAGGCATCCGAGGCTTTGTAAACATTATGACAAGTCCTTTAGGTAGGTAAACATGAAGTGTGAGCTCACACTTTGCTCTTACTCGCCCTGATGCACTTGGCTTAAGACTTGGTGAAAGTACACAAAGCCCAGGTGAAGGCCTGCTATACTTGCAATCCCAATCCACAGAGCACTTTCTATTGATTTTCCAGTGTTATCCCTCTGTATTTTTAGCTTGATCAAAACTGAATTTTTTAGATGGTTCACACGGAACTTCCCTAAGGAGAAAACCCAATTTCTCGTCAAACTTTAATCCCGACTTGTGTGTGTCATTTTTCAATAACTCGAAACTCTGATCCAAACTAGGAATTCCCTGGGAGACTCACAGTCAGTCTCCGATCCGAGAAGACTGAAGTCAGAAGCCCTTCAATTCAGAACTGAAACTGAAGTGGATTCAGTCTAATGAACAGGATTTAATGGAGAATGATGAAGCAGGTAATGAGGTATAGGAATGCGCCTTATATTCTTCTAATTGTACTACAGGAATATGGCTCCCAAGAGGTGTAGTGAAATACGGCTGTCAGTGGAGCTGTAATTGCTGTCATATGGGCCGAGGCACTCAGTTGGATCCACTATAGCTTGTAATATTTATGATTCCGCCCAAAAGTGACCGCCTCCTTTGTCGGATAAAAGGCTGAGAAAGTGGGCTAGCTAAACCGTAATTGTTTCCTGTTGTATGTAAGCATTCTTAGCGGGCAGCAAATATGCACAGAAAATATTGTTCTTCAGTATTTAACAGCTCAGTTGGTAAAGTAACGTTGTTCAGTATTTAACGCGCACTATATTGCAGTAATGCTTCCCTTATTGTCGCTAGAAGCTGAGACATTGCTGAAGTGCACAGAACCCCAATATTTCATGTAGTGACCATATAACGATGAAGCATGGACTTTCTATTACTCACCGTGTAGAAATTGAACGTGAAGAATATCGTTTAGAAGCTACTTTTCCCTTTTCAAACCTTCAGCCGGTTCCCTCAGAAACATTTGACGAAATGTCGAAATGTGGGCCAAAGTAAAGATTATGGAACAGGCTGTAACCTCCGGCTGTATCCACCCATTGTAACCTCCCAAAACCTAGCTACCTACTTGACAAACCTAACCTAACCGGAATCTACCAACGCGCGTTTCCGGAATAACCTAACCTAAAGGATCAAAAATACGAGAAGCCAAAATTGCATTAAAACATCTACTATTCAGCGGTTACAATGGGCGGCTACAACCGGAGGTTACAACATGTTCCATAATATTTACTTTCTCCTTTACGTTATACTAGTTGGCTATGGTAAAAGACAGAGATGGGTAAGTTGTCTTACTGAGTAAGGGGAAGTAGGGCAAAGTAGGGCGCCCTACCTCTAACCCTATACGCTGGAATTATACTTCGATGTCTAATATTTCAATCTTCAAAGAAAACACGTTCTCTTGCGCAATGTTGATGTTTGTATAAATATAATGTCGTTGATATAATTGATTCCTGCTAGCCAAGCGATTTAAATAATTATTTTGAGCACAAACGGTATATCGTCGAACGTAGTACATTCAATTAACTGATAAACGTTGTGTAATCTCTAAGTTCAATCCTGAATTACAATGTAAAACATGGCTCTAACATACGTAGAATTTGCAGCATATTGAAAAGTGAGTCAAGGTGAAGTTCCAATAACTCATTTTCAGACTCCAGTCCAGACGTTAGCAGACCAGAAGCTTTTGTAGCTTCACTCAACCAATAAAACGATTGAATTGAATGATTATGCCTCTATTTATGGCTAAGGGGGAAGTCCAGTGGAAGTGGAAACTATTGTGCATTAGACCATGGCCACTCCATTTCAGGGTCTGGCGCCACAGGACACAGGAGAAAGCAAGATACATTGGTATATACGTTGTGTACCATAGGTGATCCGAATTACTAACTAATATTGACTAACGTTTATTCAGGTTTGTCATTAGAAGTCCTTGATTTCGCTATGCATTATTTAGATGCCTAACAAACTATAATTTTGTAGAAATGTGTCGAAATCGCCTATTTCGCTCAGGGTTGACAGAATTTCAGTTAATTATTCAATTAATTCAATTAAAATGCTAACAAATGTTGATCAATTAAGAATTATATTGTAAAATTTAATATACTTATTCAGTTAATGCTTTTAGCAAGATCTATATTGCATTCCTGAGCATTTCTGTGAATAACATAGAAATATCAAGAAGTAATATGAATATTGATAAGCAAAAATCATGAATTAAAAATAGATATAAATTCTAGAGTTAAACAGAAAATCAGACGAAATATTGAACAGATCGGATACTTTACTCGTATTTAGAATTTTAACATTTTTGAGCAGAAAAAAAATCGAGTAGTAAAATCGAAAATCAAGTAACTCTGGAAAAGAAAGAACATTTCTGCATACCAAATTGACTCAAATTAGTATTCCTCTAAAACACTTTACATAGGCACACGAAGAGTTTAAAAAACGCAATTCCAAGTCGCCGAACAAACAATTTGAATTTTAAAGTAACAAAATTGACATGATCATTCATCCCTGAAGTTCAATCTTAATTTCCAGGCCATGACATAATAGAACGCATAAGACCTTCTCCGTCTTACGTATTTTTATGTATTTTCCCAACTGATTAAACTTTCGCGTGTTTCTGAGTAATAATCTTGATGGGAAAGACTTGAAGGAAGGAAACGCAAGGTCTAGCCTTATAATTACTATGATTATAATGTAGAAGGCCTCTTGGACCTACCTCTTACCTCCCTTTTCTCCAAACTTTCTCCATATTCCTCCGTGCTTATCTTCACCTCTGCCCGTAACAACGTTCGTCTCACCTCAAGTAGCACACCTGTTAATTCCGTTTGAACTTGAACCAAAAAGGATCGTAATCCTTCAGATCTCGGGTTCAAGACTAGGCCAGTATGTCATGAACTCCTGCGTTGACTTTCTAATTTCTAATTAACCACACGAAATTTTCTTAATAAGCAAAATAGTTCTAAACTGAAGATTTTCGATTACTTACTACGAGCTACGAGGAGCCAGAAGCCAGACTGGACCGTAGCACGTAGCACACAGTAGCTCAGCTACCACCTATTCTTGTTTATCTCCGTACTTCTCGTGTGCTTTCTCCAAATCCCTAAATTCCAAGGTTTTTTCCTGTATTTCCATGCTCGGGGAGTAGGAAAGTATAATGCATATCAATTGTAAATCTATAACAGGGTTAGCTATAGAGCTCCTCATGCGAAGGGCTATAGGGAGTGCAGAGGCCAGTTGGGCATGCGTTGAACCTTTCTCCCAAATTCCGATTTGCACGACTCGGGATTTCTCTGCTTTCATCTGACCCTGGCCTAACTTTCACTCCCAACTACCAGCTCATCTCCTTCCCACATCACTGGCCATTAATTCTGGGCCAGTCGTCCATCAATCACCGGCCCCACTGGGACTCACAGATTCCTCCTTTCCTCCGGACACATGGCCTGGAAATGAGGCCACGCATTCTCAATTTGTATCGAGCTTGGGTTGTTGTTGGTTTCGTTTTATGAAGATTGAAGATTCAGGGATGAGGATGACGCACTAATTTTCACCGCATGCGGAAAAACTATGTATAATTTGTAAACGTCACTAAACAACATCAACGGCTGCATGAAAAATGGAGCTCAAAGCTGAAACAACGCACGAATCATTTGACTTTACGAACTAATTAAAAGCTTCAAATTTCATATAAATTGCTCCTAACTAAACCATCCTAAACCACCTGAGAGCAATATTTAATGGAATGAAAAAATCTAACAATTTCAACATTTTTGAATGTACAATTTCTCAGTATCTCAATTACACATCTTGAACATATGACAAGCTGTCCCAAACCCAGAATTCAAGAATGCTCAACAATTCTGAAAAAATTGAGCACATTTGAAGATTATAGCATAGCTTGGTTTTGATGGGTCAAATGTACGTTAACCTATCTCCTCCACATGCATTCACTTAGTGTTTCGTGACAACATCGAGTTAACTGTTTATGAATTAGGTACTGAATTATTTATGACACGCCAGCGTCAAACTAAATTCTGATACATATGGAATGGTTCAGTGGATGAATACGCAGAAATAGATTTTGACGCATGTTAGGGTCTGGAGATATTTTGGTAGTTTTGAGACATTACGTAAAAATTTTCCGTTGTATTCAAAATATCAGAAGTTCCTGGGAAATACCTGCAATTTAATTGAAGCTATTTGGCGAACAACAGGACAACCGTCTGCACGAACGGAGAGTTTTTGATGACGGAACTGTCTGGAAGGGGCTCTTTGTACCTGAACTCATGGAAGATTACGTGTCAGAAATCGTGGAAAAGTTTATTCGAAAAGAATTCTCGTCTCTCGTCTCTTAGATAATTTTCTGCCTCCGGGGAAATCACGGATTGCTCGATGTCACAAATTGGTACCAGACGGCTGGATTCTGGGCGACGCGGCACAGAATCAATTTGTAATTATTGGTTATGATGAGTCCAGTTCTCTGAGTTTCAATATTCATCCGACATAGTGACGCTTTATTATCATCAAAATATAAAATACGAGCTAAATCAGTCATAATGTTAGGCACAGGTAAAGGTAATTCTGTTAAGCCGAAAGTACTTCTGTAGAGAACATCCGCTTGAATCGTATGTTCACAAGAAATGTGGAACTGCATATATTGGACCTTTTCTCCAAGCTGCGAGGTGCGATGCGCGATCTGCATTGGAGCAGGAGCTGATGCTTTCACTTCCCAATTTTAATGGAGGATAGAAATGCGGGGTTGAGATGCATGCTGATATTGGGTTCGGGTTGAAGAATGGTTCGAACTTCAGCTTTGGTCATTGCTGCCAACTCACAAGCGTTGAACTCACAATTTGCAATCGGGAAGTAGTTTTGGGATAGAAACAGCTCCTCGTGTGTAGGAAGACTTTGACCAAGAATCTCGTTGATTTCAGTTGCCAAAACGTCACAGAGATCGTCCAACGGCTAGAATTTGAACAAAAAGCATGATTAGGAGTTTAGTAGCAATTAATCTTCTGGTTGGTTCGAGCACCGGGCCCGAGTTTAACAGAAACTTTACACTTAATCTAGAGAAATGGGATTTTTTTTAGAATTTTTCGCTTTGCATGCCAGTTTTTAAGTCAGCGTATGATTGGTCTGTTTAAATTCTATTTTTTATCTGGTTTTAGCATTCAAAGTCAAATTTTGGCGGTTTAAACCAAACCAGACAAGCCCTAATTGTAATACGCGCGCCTAGAATGCCATTTTCGCAGCACACTTGAAAGAATAGATTAGCCTTAAGTGTTTACCAAGTCATTGTCGTCATAACCAAATGGATCTTCAATCTGTGATCCGATTTCTAGAATTCCAAGAAATGTAAACGCGGTGATGGACACACCTGCAAGATAATATTTCATGTTTCATAAGCAAGTATTATTTCAGTTTTTCAAACCATGCTGACAAGCAACCTCAAATGTTTCGGATTCTCACCCGCTACTGTCCACCAACCCATGGACTCGACCAATTGGAATGGTAGGGATAAAATGTAAAGCCAAATCACGTGATACAAATGGACGGAATAGGCCATTGGAATCGGTGTTCGTTTGATTCGCTCAAATCCAGATAAGCACTCAACCAAGGAATTCAGCGCTGGAAATCAGGATATAAAAAAGTTATGCTTATTCGCTCCAGGTCTGCATCGAAGAGCCGAGTTACGTGTTTTTCTTAAAAATTGGGACCTACATGAGTAAAACATTCCGCTGATTGCTGGGTCCCAAGCGTACCTCACTTTCATGGTCTGAATGAAGATTCCGATGTAGTACAGGATCTGGAGCGGAATATTGCTCGGCGGTGCATAATTTAACACGGACATTCTTCTTGGTAGGGATGACGAAGCTTCGGAAAACATTTGTGGAAAGTGTTGAATTAGTTTCTTCAGATCCTGGTGGTCATACGAATATTCCTCTCTGGAAATAGTCAATCAAAAAATTTATTTTGGTTTTGTTTACCAAATCCCACTCTAAAATTATTACGAATTGGGAAACATCAGCTATTTGGCTTACACGTTTCACATTCTTCCTGTATTCGATTTACTTCAATATTCAATTTAAGAGGCCTTTAAAAGCTTAACACTTTGATTTTCGGCCAGCAGAGGCCGACTTCGTACAAACCTGTGAACATGCGTTTTTGCTCGAAATCTGTAAAGGCTTGAAGCGGAACCACGACAGGCCGATATTTTGCGCCAAACGCAAGACTTTTGTTTGACATTTTGTGTATTTTTTCTTTTAAGTACAATGTTCGACAACCTAACCTAACCTAACCAAATTAAAAACAGATCTTTAGAAAAACTAATGTGACATACTATACTGTTTTTCCCTAACCTAAGAATACCTTAATCAGAACAACATTAACATTTCTTCATTTCTTATTTTTGAAAGTCGCGCTCTCTGCCAGTCCAGTTATTTTTTAAAGTTTGATTTAAATCAAAGCACAAATTTTTTATTTTGATACGTGATCTAAAATGGATGTGCATGGTGGATTTTTGAACGCACAAGTCACACTTCTTAAAAGTCACTCAAAAATCAAAAATTTAAAGATTCCTACCTCAAGTAATGTTTCGAGGCGATGGCATATGCCACGAGGAAATTGGTTGCAGTTTTCTTTTCTACCAAATCCTGTCCAGTCGTTTCAGGTACAATGATCCACACACTTCGAATAAGAATTCGAATAACTTGTGTCATTTGACTCCAAAGTCGTCTTCCTTCGTAGTAACGATCGTAGGCCGTATTCGTACGAAAAACCAAGAGTAAACCCGTGACTACGCCCAGAATTGGCACCAGAGACGCTGAGAATCCCATAAAGAATATATTGATGAAGAAATGGTTGAGCATGACGACGACCACGGCGTAGAGCGTCACGAGCAAGATTTGCCACCAAATTTTGGCAATAATAATGAGCTGAAGACGGAAGATGAAGGAGAGCTTTTCCATTTTCGTATGCTTAGTTTTCGCACTCCGACTGATACTGATCCGACGGGACTTTTTGATGGCCATTTTCAATTAGTTACAAATTGCACAATATTGGAACTAATGGCGTTGGTCGAGGTTTCTTTCCTACGAATTTCGAGAATTTTTCCAATGTGTACACAAGTGTGCTTCTGCTTACCGAAAATTCGAATGAGGAATAATGATGTGATACTCAAACCACAAGAATTTATATTGCGGAAAAACAGGTGCGTGGATTCAATGGTTGTCAAGTTTTGCACGTTTAATGAATGGTCTCTGCCGTGTACGAATCAACCTATTTTTATCAGTAGTCCCACATTGAATAATAAGAATAAGAAAAAAGTCAGGGTTTGGTATTGGTACTCATATAATTTAACAGCAGAAACGCCACGACACAAAGAGAAATGCCGCAGGTTTATTACTCCAGTTTGACGCAAACAAATAACTGGTAGCAAATGTGGAGATTACAAACTACAAAGTACAACTGTTTTTCAGTTCCGCTGGAAAAGAACCTTGAAATGGGAATTAATCACTAATCCAATCATTAAATTATGAAATCAGTCAATGTTCGGGGGGCAAGGAATTCTAGAAACTAGAAATATCTGGAAATTTGCGGATTACAAAATATGATTTATGACTAGTTCCACTTAATTCCTGATTCAATATTTGTAAATTTACTAAAAATAGTTCTGATTCGGCTTCTCGAAAACTGAACAATTAACAAACACTTGGAATGTTTATTCTGCTGCACACTTATATACGGGCTTAGCTTATTTGAAACAATAAGCGGAGGTCACTAATTCACTAAGCAACACTTACTTATGGTTATCGTGGTTCTGCCTTGGTTCGATTTGTGGTAAACCCGCAGTCCGCATCGCAGTATCACCAGGAAAACTCCGTTTTTATGACTGCTCATATCTGGAAATGCAAATTAAGCGACTGAACTTTTAAAACAAGTGTGTTTAGGAGAGAATTATGAAAACGATGTCTGTTTATTCATAGTGAACTCAAGTCAAAACGCACGCGACGCTAATTGCATCGATGCACTCTCTAATATGTACGCCAACGTGGATTCTGCGACAATTAAGCCCGTAACAGGCAAAAACCGAGACACATCAAAAACAGCGACGCTGATTTCTTTATTTTAGGTTAGGTGATAGGTTAGGCTATAACTTGTCGCTGTTTTTGGTTTCGCGGTCTTTGTTTTGTCGCGGTGTTTGGAGTCGCTATTTAGTTGTCTCAAATTTTGGTTTCGCTGTTTTTGGAGTTGCGGTTTTTGGCTGGAAGCATTTGGGCCATGTTAAGATTGGGTATTTTTTTTTAATGTGAGGGTTTGGTACTCATTTAATCTTACCATTATTAGTACTCTTTTAAGGTTTTATTTTTTGTTATAGTACGAGAGCCGTTCCAAAATTCGTGACTCTATTTGACAAGCTGTAAGTCAGACAAATTGAACGAATTGGGCTGAAACTGTTACCACAAGTCAAGCCATATTGTAAATACAATATGTAAGCTACATTGTGGCCAAAATATCCATAAAGACAGTTTTTATTAGAAAATCTCGGGTTTTTCATAATTTTTTATAATTTTTAACCGTATATTTTATTAACACTTGATCTGACTCGGTCTGCCATGTTTTTGGTGCACGCTTCAAGATATTTGACTAAGTATTACAGACGAAGTAATTTTTTAGTAAATTAGCCAAAAGCGATGTATTTTGCAGACACTTTTTGAAAAACCTCTGAAACAAAAGAGCAGGACGTACAGTAAGTCCATGAAGATTGGAGCATATCATAAGAATTGTATTTTCTTCATGGAAGAGCATCACCGAATATACTCAGTTAAAAAATAGAGATAAGGCGAAAGCTTTTACGAGCATGTTTTTACTTTTGAAAGTAGGGGAAAAATTACTATAACTGTAATCATTTTTTTATATGGACATTCTAACCCAATGATTTGCTCCAACTTAGTTCTGAATTTACCTGTGTTGAAAGTTTCAGCCCGATTCATTCACTTTTCTCCGTTTTACAGTTTTTCAAGCAGCGGCACGAATTTTCGAAAGGACCCTCGTATACCGTTAATTGCTACAAACAGCTTTCATTCTATGTACGGTCGTCCACTAGTTTAATATTATCCACCCAACATTTCTATATTTCATATTAATTTCCCTGATTCAATTCCGTGTTAGCTTAGATTATCGTTCAAAAGCTTCAGAAGCTATTTTAATTTTGTAATCAAAACGTCAATGAGATCTGACAATTCTATTTACGAACGAAGGGTGTTTACAACACCTGAGCAAATACAAATTGAAATTAATGCATTGTAAACTTGTGTACACTGAACTTAAAAATTGCATAGTGATCTTTATTGCCTTGTACTCACAATGTTCTAATTCAGTAGTCGGTAACACTTTTATGAAATGGAATTTACAACCTGAGCACGCAATTGTTGTTGTTCTGACAGGAAGAAAGCACTTCTCTTTGCGTCACAACCTTGCAAACCGCATTTTGATTTTATTATGCCACTAACTGATAACCAACTTGACAGTCGTAATTGAATCTGTTTACTGCAACATGTGATGTGATGCGATATGCTACAATTAAAATTGTTAGACGAGTTGAATAGTACAATGCATTTGTCTTGCTGACATTTATTTATTTTAATTACTTGTACCATGCTTTATTGGCTTTAGCGTTACATCAAAACACGTCTGGAAAACAAAACGGTAAAATTTTGATGAGCGTTTCATACAAATTGTCAATTTCGTCGTTTTGGAGTCTTTGTCTTAATTACTTTTCAGAGAATAAAATACTTAGACATTATTCCAAGTAGTATACATACATGAGGTATTTGGCCTACACGTTACACATCCAGTAAGCAGCACAGGCAGAGCTCAGAGTAAACCTTGTTTTGAAAAGTAGGACCTCATACCGTTGACTAAGCATAAGGAGCTATATACAAAAAGAACGGAGGCGACAAATTAGTTAACGATTGACAAAAATAGTACGACTACCAACTAACAACAATTTTAAACACACGCTATTGTCGCACAACTCAGGAGGAAGGCTAATTTTCAGATTTTGCATGCAGAAAATGATAGCGCGGAAATATCATAAGCCTAACTAGGTAACTTAAGGTTAAAGAATAGGACGATTGTAGTACGTTATCTGTTAGAAATCCCCACACAATCTGGTATCGAATCGAAGGTGACAGGTAGCTTCCTGGATTGTGTGCAATCTCGGTTCCAAGTTCCTAGTAATCACGCCGCAGCACAAGACTAGTTACTGACCACAACTCGTTTCACTCTTCGAGTCTTCCATATTGGCTTTGTAGGATAGCACTGAACCGGCCAACCCACGTGTTGAAGCTCCGGCTCCGCCGTCGTCCATTGACAGACACACAGACGCCGTCTCACTGCTCAGACTGTGACGTTTCGTAGAAATCACGTCTGCTTGAATTTCCAACCTAAAAATAACAATTTGTAATTAAGCAAGTGTAAAAGTTCGACTTTACGTGCAAACGAAGGTCATTCCATTAATTCGTGGCGCTGTTTGAAGCGCTTAAAAACAGACTACAATAAATGAATTCGGCTCACACTTTCAGTACAGGGAAAAGCTATAATTAAATAGCATTTCAGCAAACAATGGAGCAAAAATATCCATATGAACAGTTTGTATTACCATTTTAGTCAAAAAAAAATTGATTTTTTCATAATTTTTTCATAAAAAAAAAATTGTTATTTTTTTTTTACTAAAATTGCAACAAAAAACTCTCCAAATGGACATTTTAATTTTCTGCTAAAATTTAAAACTCTCTTTACCTTTGCTGAAAGTTTCAGCTCAATTTATTCATCTTAGTCTATTTGCAGGCTTTTTAAACAGCGCTACGATATAGTGGAACCACCCACGTATTAAACTAAATAACTCCACATTAATTTTCTAGAATCAGTTAATTTTTAAGGTAGCGAATTTTGCGCTTCCACAAAAAACAAGGTACACTTACTTGCTATGTGAAGGAGGATGACTGTTAGAACCCATGCTACCAGTCAAGCTGGCACCAGCGAGGGCCACAATACTGGCGGACTCACGATCAGGGCTTGAGCCACGTTGACTCGGTCGTCGTTCTCCAATATTGGAGGAAACGACGGAAACTTCGCCAATGGACGGAGCACCACGGCTAGACCCAAAGTCTAAAAGGAAAATAAATTGTTGACATTATGATGAATGATATATCGTATTTTCGTTTCTTCGGACTTCTTTCCAATCAATTGTCTCCCTCTGACACTCACCATTACTCCGGGTGGATTGTCGAGTGAGTCGATCATGGATTATGACGGATGGTTCGAGGGACTCCTCGTCTTCATCAAAATCAAACTTGACTCCGGACGAGGATGTCGTCATGCCACAACCACCTGACCGACACAAGGAAATTGGTACTACGCCATATACGTATGCGAGGAGAATGGGAACACCGAGTCCTGAAATGAAAAGACGAAATATTGATTAGGCACATCTTAGCTTGATTGGAATAACTCTTGACGTAAGTTAATTTCTAAATTAGTAGGCATAAATTACTAATTACTGACCTACGGCTAACCCCGCCAGAACAGGAGAAATAACAACTGCAGCGACTACTCCTCCAGTGACAGCAACGTTCCTCTTGTGCCTTGCTGATCCCTTCATCTTATTATGAATCTTTCGTCCAACCCAAACAGGAATACCTAGGGAAAATATATTCAAGCACGGCATTACAAATAGGGCATGCACACTTCATTTGTAAACGTGAGCATCTTGAGGTAAAGCGTTTATCATTTTCTGGAATGAAACGATTGCACACGTAAACGGTGATGCGTGCGTGCACTGCAAAGCGAGTGTAGTGCGGAAACTCAACTCGTATTTCATTCGTACTTTCGTACGACATACGCAACACTAGCTCGACTGTGAAAGTCATACCAATCAAAAGTAAACAATATAATGGCAATTACATGCAAGAATAAGATTTTCGTATGAGGATAAGAAAACTGTTTTAATGAGCATAATAGCACGCGTATGTTGCTTGCGTCATTTTAATTATGGTGTACATTTCCTCTCTCTTCATCTTCTCTAATGTAACTGGCTGGTTCAATATTAATACCAAGGGAAATTCAACACGGCGATTTCAAAAAATACTGAAGTTCTTACCAATAATCATAGCCGGAACTGCTATGCCTGCCACCAGTCCAATTCCAACTGGAGCTCCCACCAACGTTCCCAATTGCCACATCAACTTTTTCTTGCGGCTCCATGGCTTCTTTCCCCAAAAGGTGCAACCAGATGGACTGAAATAGTTCAGATTTAGAATTAATACGATTTTTACAATTTGCTAACAATTTAACCTATGAGGGTTCCAAAAGCTTTCCAAAAGTTGATACAGTGCCAAATGCCTGAAGGTCATTTTAGTGCGGCACCTTCTTGGATTGTACTTTTGAGCAGAATGTGATAAGTGCATTCGGCTTTAAGTTGTTCCAGTTTAATTTGCTTTGATGATTGAAGGACAGATGAACTGACACAGTTGGGTTCCAAATATTCAAAAAACTTATACCAAACCAACTTAACCAGAATGAAAGAAAGGTGGAGATTCATGGCAATCCATTGCTACTGTGAAGTGAATTGCCATGACAGGTCATGGTTATATGACACTAGCTGCCCACTAATCAGTACTTGGCACTGATCCGTGTATTGAATTGAATTCTTCACATTTTTTTTCATTACTTACCTTCATGCCTTCCCAACTTTCGCCCACCCTAATTGTTCCCGCCCAACATTTGCCTACCCTATTGTCCACGCTCAACTTTCGACCACTCTATTGTCCACCTGCCAACATTCGCCCACCCTATTGTCCGCGCCCAACTTTCACCCACCTTAATGTCTCCGCCCAACTTCCGCCCACCCTATTGTCATGCATGCATAGATACAATAACTGCTAATTATAAGCTACCTATTGTATTGTGTAGGATTAGGTTGCCATGACATTAGATTTGCCGCCCTGGTAGCCGGGTAAACAAAGTTGTTGTGCGACAGAGAGACCGATAGACAGATACAGCCCAACTGCTCATTATTGAAAGTGATTAGCTGGACCTTGTTCTTACCTTAGGTAATGGAGGTCAGAGACTTCCTTCATGCAGAGCCAACAGAACTCGGCTCCACAGACTGCACATGACATATGATTACAGGAGCCGTCATCCATTTTCACGATCAGGACTTGACATTTGGGACAGGGCTTAATTTCTTCTTTGATTCCAGTCTCATTAATTTTGTTTGAGCTTGAGAGCGAGAAAGGTGGGAGGTAAAGTGCATCTAGTTCCGTGGTTCTCAGAGCTCGGGCTGCATCACATGTGAGGTTAGGGTGCCAAACTTGTTTGCAATGGTAGCAGAAGGCCGTGTTGCATCCTGATCGTTCACATAGGATTCTTGGACAACTTGCACAGCCTGCTGCAATTACGGCAAACCTACAGAAATCATTTAAG
>JAQFXZ010000699.1:0-16355 GCA_034694025.1 Ceratophysella scotica | reverse complement strand
TCTTTGCCCCAAATAAGACTTATATTTTCTGAAAGCACTCGATAAGATCTTTCCAACGACATACTGAACATCAAAATTGGTGAGGGGCTTAACCTAACCTAACCTAAAGTAGATGGGACCCTTGACGTCTTTTACCCCAAATACGAGTTGGATATTCTAAAAGCCCTTGAAAATACCTTTCCAATGACATATAACTCGTCAAAATTGGTTCCCGGTAGTATCAAAAACACTCGTTGCCATGGGATTCGGCAAACAACTTTGACCCTTCATTTGGAACCCTTAACGCCGTTTGCCCCAAAAAAGAGTTACATAATCTGAAAGCCCGTAAAAATACCGTTCGAAAGACATATCACACATTAAAATCGGTTTGGGGCCCCTATAACCGTTTTATACCCAAAATAAAAAATGAAAGATGAACAAGATACCTACTTATTTAAACTCCATTGACAAATTTGGGAAATTGAGTTCAACTAAATTAAATTAAATTGAGCCATATATTTCATTTCAAATTCCCCTGAAAGTTTTGCGTGAACCAATGAGGGTTTTATGTTCACGTTCTTAGTGTTTGTCGTTTTTATGTTGCGGTTTTTAGTATGCGGTCAGCAAACAAGCGCAACGGATGTTACGATTTGTAAATCCTGTGAAAATCCCGGGAAACTTGCTGTGGGAATTGGTGCTGACATTCGTTGTTTTCGGGTTATTTGCATTATGTGGGAATATATGATGTGAGCGTTAAGGTTAATGTCGTTTGTAATTTAATTATTTTGTTGACACTATGTATAACTTACTTACAAATAATTTTTCATAAGGAAAATTAGGTTGCCTTAGAGGCATTGAGAACTGGATTCAGCAGAAAAATATAGCGTCCAAGAAAAGTCGATTGTAATGACTGGATCAGACGGACTGTGTCCAAAAATCTGTTTCTAGATAAACCAGTGCTTCTTATTTTGCAACAGTCTCTTCAATGGCCTGTGATTTTCTGGCCATTTGTAAAGGGGCTGTGCTTCACTTGGACGATTACCTTTGACCAACAACAACAAACCAACGCACAATCAATTCGGTTCGAGGTCATTTCGACGAGGGACTGTTTCCGATGACATGTTTCGCCTGGCATATGATTTGCATGCTAAAATATTATCATCGACTAACAGTCCGACCTTGCATTTTCTCAGCCAACAAAAAATCCTCTCGACCAAAAGTCCATCGGAGAAATATGTCATCGGCAAACAGTCCCTCGTCGAAAACCCGGGATTCATCAATTCAGGATGCAGTCACAAAAGGATTCGAGCGGTTTCCGGTATTCCGCCTTCGATTTGCAGAGAAAACTGAGGTTGAATAAACGACATTGTGTACACCCATGCATAGTGCATGTGCATACAGGAAATATACTTAGATATAACTCATACCCTACCAAGGAAATTCGGCTAATGGACGTTGTTACATAAAAAAAACAGAAATAACAAATAACGTTTTTAAAACATTGATATATCTACCTATTTTAAATAGGCTCCCATTTAAAGTCATCCAAAAAAATATTTTTATACCTGTTTCTCCAGCGAAAAACAATACATTTAAAACGAAATCACCCTTTAGATTTCCTCCAAATGATATTAAAGTCAAGATCAAAGATAGCATTAAGTCTATTAAGTATTAAATATAGGGGTCCTGCGTGAGTAAAAAGCAATATAAAAAATAGTATTAAAAAATAATATAAAACTGACTGGAAACAAATAATTAGCGACTTTCTTGGTTAAAGTAAACAGGCTGAACCGCTTATTGTAATCTCTCCCCCCCCCCATTGTAGCGTAGCCACCAAGCATTTCCACAAACCGCATGTCAAACTATGCATAATTCTCGTTTTAATGATATTTCAGATCTCACAATTTTAAATTACTTCTTAATGGCGAATCTCCTATTTTATCCAATAATAGTAGATTTTCAATATATTAATTGACAGGCGGTTGGCAGATGGCTGAGTCTCATGCTTGCTACAAAGCTACTGGAGGGGCTAAAAGAGGAACATGGCAAAAATCAAAAATGTTCTTCAGATGACGGCCATCCATATCTTAATTTCCGTGAATACAGACGGCTTCGAGGATTCGGTCGAAGGGTCCTGCGTGAGTAGTGGTCGCAACATTAAAAACATCAATATTTAAAATGCAACAACAAAAAACCCAACACTACATCAATATCTATATTAAAAATCTATACTTTGCTCATAGAATGTTGTGCGAGAGGATGTAAGGAAGGGAGTATAATCTGTTCATCACTCGGAACTGTAACGAAGATGTGTGAGTTTGAGGAATTCAAAGTCACTAGGTGCCGAGTTACAAAATACTGAAGTGTGAGGTGACACAGGGCCGATCACGCCGTAATGCATTTCCCATGCTAATTCTTCAATCGTAAATTTAGTTTTGCAGAATTTGCTAGCGACATTATGGACAACCTCTGTGTTTCAAGTTAACATAGGTATAATTGAGTATGATCATTGCTGCAAAGCTGACTTTTAAAAAAATCAGGGTTCAAGCTAGGCATGTGGAGCTTCTCACTGGCAGATAAAATTCTTGTTCTTGTGCTCCTGGGTCTGAAGTTAAGTGAACTGTCGAGCACACTTCAATACAAGACCGAGGTAGGTTGCGAGTATATGCTACACAATCATTGGAGTTATCTTCGTTTTTGAAGCCATCTCTCGCACTGGTAATCTATTGTCCTTGTCCAGGTCAGAGGGAACTTGCTGTAAATTTTCGTGACTTAGGCCGACTTGGACATGAGTTAGTCTTGGCTTGTCCTTTGCCTCGCAGTTTAACGTAAACGAAATCAGTCCAGCTGTGCATGAGCAGTGACCATGCTTTATGAATAACCGTCAAACATTAGTTTTGGAGTTTGGAATATTTACACTGGAATATAGCCAATCTTCAGAAAATATATTTTTGAATTTCTGTATTCTGCTTTTCTGGGATCCACGGTTCTGGATCTGGACTGAAGTCTCAATATAGACTGAGCCCTTGGATATTTTTGGGCAGTATTTTTCCAACATAGGCTCTGGTATCCACTTATCAGTAACAGGATTTCCGGCTCCAGTAATCTTACTATATCGGAGATCATTTTGATTTGTCGCATTTTCAACCTGGCAACCATCTAAAATAATAATAGTGAATTTCTACCTAATAATTTAAGTGGGGATATTCAATGGCGGCATGATCCTGACCCAAGCCCAAGTCAATATGTTTTAATTTTTTCAAACTACAAATAGATGTCTGCCAAACACTTCGTCATATGTACATTGTACATTGGTTTAAACGATTGTAAGTTTTTCCTTGTTTTGGAAGACACGAACTAGAGCGTTTGTTAAGTATCACGCGTGAACTCCATTCCCAATTTACTGTAATTAAATTATGATTGAAGTCGTAGCCGAATACACGCGCTCACCGACGACGATGACAGGTATTTCCTTTTTTCTGTAGCGCCCCTCCTGGCTAGTACACGTGAAAATAAGCTAAATACCTTTTCCAACTTTATTAATACGGGGATTATTTTTAAACAGCTTATTGATACAAGTGGACTCCGCGAATATTCGCCCACAAATTGCTCAACGAAAATAGGCTGGTGAGACAGGAAAGGAGAATTCTAAAACTCCATATCCTGGTGAGACATGAGACATTAATGCATGATTCTGAAAATCTGAAATTCTGAAATTCCTCGGAACGTAGGAACTCGGGTCATACTCCATCGATTCTGAACCGCAGTCCTGAAAGTCCATGCTCAGTGCTCATATGGCTCCAGGCATCCTGCTTGTAAATCTGTGAAAGGAAGCTGAGAGACAGAGATTCCCAATCCGCACTTGACATTCCTCGACACAATCTTAGCCTTTTTGGCGTCCGTACCTCCTGTCTTGTTAAACTGATGAGATCGCATGTAGTTATGCCAGCTTTGGCTTCAGTTGCTCGTGTTCCTTCTCAGCACACAGAACATATGGGAGGACGATGAAATTTATTGCGTTTCTACGAGCGCGCTACTTGCGCCGCGCTACAACTTAGCGCCAGCATACTCTAAGTGACTAATGGAAAATTTCATAAGCTTCAAAGTGCAAGAGTCATCGGTATTCATAGAGTCGTTTAAAAACGGCAAAGGAAATACGAGAACAAGGTTCGCCCATGCTAATGCATTGGTTTGCAATCAGCGCTTGTCGGATTCAAGTCAAGCCACCCGGAATCTATTTTAAACACACCAGATTTAAATCTGGTCTACTTGTGTATTTTCTTTTTAAAATCTACAATATTATTTTAAACCACAGTTAGACACATGAAACTGGAATAGAGAAAAATGAGTGAAAGAGAAAATAACTTACTGAGTGTCAAATGTCGTTAGAATAATACAACATTATTGTAATAGCTCATTTCCTGCATTTCATGTACAGGAAGATCCCTTTGATTTCTAACCCATTTTGTCTAATCTAATCGCACATGGCCAGAATTTCAAAATTATTTTGTAAACTAGTTTTGAAAATTATTCAACGGCATTGACAAGTGTAAATAAAACAAGATGCCTTTCTGCCACACACTGTGTGTGACTGACATCAAATGAAAACCGATAGCTCGCCGACATGAAACTGAAAAAGACTATTGTTGTAAGTACTTGAATTGAAATATGCGGTTCTGTATTGTAAATATAGAATGAACAGTAGTAAGGCAAATCCATCTGAGAAGTCAAAAATGAAATGAAATTCGGAAATGTGACATTTTAATTGAAAATGACGCATTTCATATATTTGATCAAAGTAATCAAGATTTCTTAATTTAAATTGCTATATCTAATCCGTGTCTAATATCCAGAGCGCGGACATGTGTGGGCCAAAAATTTGCAAAAAGTGTACACAAAATGTGCTAAAACATCGACAGAAAATGTGCATAAAACACAAAATGTGCTAAACACGAAAATTTGATAAAACAAGGACAAAATACACTTAAAACAACAAAAGGGCTGAAGATTCCAAAAAATGTTTTCAAATGTGCTCTGGTATAGCATGGGAATGCGTGTGCAAAATACCGCAACCGTGTACACAAAATCTGATTTTTAAATAGGCGAAAATGCGCTTAGGCACACAAAAAATGTGCTTAAAACAGAAAATATGCTGAAAGCAAAAAAAAGTGCTAAGAACAGCAAAAATGAGCTGGAAAACATAGAAATGCGCTAAAAAGCAACAAAAATGTGCTAAAGCGCAATAGTTTCCAAAAAATGTTTCTAAATGTGCTAACCCCTCACAAATGCGAAAAAATGTGTCATTAATAACTTTTGCTCTTCGAGACCAAATCACCTGACTCGGACAGATCCAAAGTTTCATTATGCCACATACATAATACTATGTTCAATAACAAGAATATGTTTTCACACGCATTACCGCACTCTGCTAATATCCAATGACTGTGAATGCGTACCGAATGCATACTTGAAGAGCTGGAACTAGGGAGGGCATCTATTCCTGCGCCCCCAATATTGTGATGTGATGTGATGTGATGTGATGTGACCAAGTTCAGCGATGTCAATTGAAGTAAATATTATGGAACAGGTTGTAACCTCCGGTTGTAACCGCCCATTGTAACCGCTGAAAATTACATATTTTATTAAAGCGATTTTGGCTTCCCACCTGCTTTCTGATCCTTTAGGTTAGGCTAGTTTAGGTAATTCCGGAAACGCGCGTTGGTAAATTTTGGTTGGGTTAGGCTTTTCAAAGTTTTGGGAGGTTACAATGGGCGGTTACAGCCGGAGGTTACAGCCTGTTCCATAATCTTTACTTCGACCGCGATGTCACTTCACTTTAGGAATTTCCATTAGGACTCAAACGAGATTATTATACGTCTGCATCTACATAGCTAATTCTGCGTCTGTTGGAAATGCAATTCAGCTAAACGCTATTCAAAGCCATTTAAGAACTATTGTTTAAAACTTTTAATTGAATTTCTCCTGGGCCAGAGTCTTCAAGGAAACTGGTTTGAAAAACAATTTCATAATTTGCACTTTGCTCTTTTCTCACAATTCACGTCATAACTGAAATGACAATTTTAGTATTTTCCGAATTAATTATCGAGTGATAATTTAAAACGTAGGTACTTAATTTGATTTCTTTCAGGAATCGATTCAAAAATCAAATGTTTCAGGTTCAGGCTTAAGTTTAAGCCTAATTAGCAGGAAATGCCAATTTCAAAAAGAAATATTTGGAAAACGATTGATTTAAAATTATTTTGGTAATCCAATATGGTTCTTCCGATACATTGAAGCACTATTTCTACAAAAATGTGAGTGGCACATATTGTGTCGCTAATATCTTTTTAAAAATATTTTGTTTTTACTGAATTTGGGATAAATTCATTTACTGAATTTTGTATAAATTCATTCGTAGTTAGATTACCCAATATTTTGTGAACCTATTTAACACCTTTCGATTTAAGTTTTGATCAGTACTCAGTTATCAACTTAAAAATTGGGTTGAAGACGAATCCAGGTGAAACAATGGACTCCTACTTGGCAGAATACACTATAGAGCAGCTTCAACCGGTCCATTCTCCTGTTACGGCCGAGAACGTCAGCCCCACCGAGATCTACGTGGCCGTCTTCGAGGATGACGGGTATCTCTGCCGAGCCAAAGTATTCAACAACTTTTCACAGACCAACATTGTCATAACTATTTACACTGTGTATTAATATGTCTTATATTGTATTTAATTCTTTTTTTAATATTTTATTTTATATTGTATTTAATTTGAGTTCATTTCATAGACTACGGAAATACGGCTGAGGTCCCATATGAGAAAAATGTGTCTCGCTAAGTACCTCGACCGTCCACACCACCCTCCCAATCATCCCTTCCCTGGTCATTTCAATTAAATTAATTTGTAAACATATGATTTATTGGTTATTTAAAAAAATTTGATTTTCGTACTACAGAGTAGATGGTGAAGGCCTCTATATGAAGTGGATTCAGCGGTTCAACGACGCTATATGATATGACACAATGGTTGAGGAGCTCACTAATTCCACATGTAATAAAAAGAAATAAAAATAAATAAATGGCGCTGGGAGTACCACTACTGAACCGAGCAATTACACACATTACCAATTCACTTTCTTTGTATTGCGTAATTCCATTATTAGTGGTTTTTATTTGGTGCAGAGATTCTTGTATCTAACACCTCCTGCCTGGGGCGGGCCTGGGGCGGGCATGGGGCACAAGTTCTACGAATTCCACGAAATATAGATTGAAATACACCAGACACATGGCACATAAGAAAATGCAAGTGTGTTCTCAGTTTCCTGGGCGTTCATGTTTGTAGAATTTCGAATCTAACACGAGACTCACTTTCTACCTGCGATGATTCTGATGAAAACACCCGAATCATCACTTGAACTTTGGCGTAGGGAAATTATTGTTGGAAGAGCTCTGGTTCCATTTAAGCGGAAGCCAATGTCAAGTTTGAACTCAGCTCAGAAGATGATCTAAAATAATAATGATGATAAATTTCTACCAAATAATTTAAGTGGGAATATTGAATAGCGGTATGATCATCACCCAAGTCAATATGCTTCAATTTTTCAAACTACAACTTTGTAAGATAATGTTCGTCTATTTGATGTGGGGCAAAAATCGTGTCGGGCAATTTTCATGTCGGGCAATTTTCTGGCGGTCAATTACGGTGTCCGTCAATGGTATTCGGGCAATCGTCCACGGACGGAAAGGAGTAATTGTCACGGAACGGGTTCAAGTTGAAAATCGATATGGAGAAAATGTGGCTTCTGTTAAACTTTGCTTCGACTGACACTGCTTGACGCAATGATTTGCCAAGTTACTTTTTAAGCCAGGTCTGTCAAGTCATCTTGTAGATCTCAGGTGATACTTATTCCATTTATTTAATATTTAATATCTTGTGTTGAACGTAGGCAAGCTTCATTATTCTTATTTCTTGACCCGTTTTGACAGAATAAAGAATTTTTTGTCGCTGCTCAATGAAATCCTGGAATCCTATGGTTAAAAAATTCCGTCAGGCTTATATATTACAAACTTTTAAATAAATAAATGGGCCTTCTCAAAGTTCTCACTAGGTAACGTCCGTTTTCTTCATGAGCAGTGTCTATCGTCAACTCGACTCATCACGAACCATATGCACCACGCCAGATTCGTATTCCTTATTTCTTAATGAAACATGCTTCCATTTCGCAATGAAACAATACGTAGAAGAATTTAAATTTTTAATAGCTTTACAATACTTTTTTTTCGAGTGTCGCTAATTCTGAATTTGAATCACTTACGAAAGGCAATTTATTGGGTTAATTGGGTTAAATGCGTTACATGGTTCACATTTTTAGTTGGGCTTCGAACTTAGGAATCTTAATAGCACTTCTCAGTCAATTCGACATATTGTACCAATATTGTACGTAAATCGTATTGAATTAATCTTGCCCATCACAGGCATGTTGTGTGTATCGGCGTTAGCATTGATTACATTCTCGAATATTTCCCTGAATTGCATGATGCGAAGTGCGTTAGGTCGTATAAGGATTAAAGCCAATTTATCATCTCTAATCTCGTCACGTCGTTGCGATTTACGAAACTTTAGTTGACCAAACAATTCAGCGCTTTTACACGACTTTGACTGCCTAAATAATTTAGCGATTCACAAGACTCTACTAGAACTTTGGTACAGCATTCCAACAAAGTATTCGAGCACTACTATCCGGATTGCATTTTGAATAATCTAAAAACTACATTTCTTCAGATTATTGAATTTTCCAAGGCAAGACAATTCATTGGACAAATTACGGAACGGCGTTGAACAGTTTCTCATTTTGAAAAGAATTGCACGGTTTGAAATAATTTCAAGAAAACAGGGAGGGTGTTTATCATTCATCACTTCTACGATTGGTTAAACTGAAATTTTTTGGCATTATTTTACAGCATCTTGAATATAGTCAACTAATGACATCATTTCACAAAATATTGGGTGAAATTGAGAATTAGTGGCATTTTTAAAACAAAATCTTGGTCAATCTCAAAAAACTAAAACTGTTTTTAGTTTTGAATCACTTTTACTAAGTACCAAGCATGATTTTTTGCAATTTGAATTTTTCTAGAATTCTAGAAAATCACAAAAGTGAACAATTAATATAAAAAAGTTCTCAAAGATAAAATCAACTTTGACGCCGGTTATTCAGCTTGTTACTTTGTCAACTTTAAAATATAGCCATCGGATCGGAGCCCGCCAATATCATCCGAGAGGTTGAGCGGCAAAATTATGTCCTTTTACAATATCTAATTTTACGAATTATTTTATTACTTCTTACTTCTCCATTCATTAAGCATAGCATTAATTGATAATCAATCAGTGTAGTTCAGTTCAGTCAGTTATTTATTCTCTTTTTTTTTAATTCCCAACATCGAACGTCAAAGCCTCCTCGTTCATCGTTTGTCCTTGTCATTGGACAAAGCACAAACAACAAAGTAGTCGTAGTCGTACATCGGACAGAGAGACTCTCCACAATCTCAGCAGTCAGTCAATGGGGATCGGGATCGGGTCATA
The DNA here is from genome assembly GCA_034694025.1 of Ceratophysella scotica. Classification (NCBI taxonomy): domain Eukaryota; kingdom Metazoa; phylum Arthropoda; class Collembola; order Poduromorpha; family Hypogastruridae; genus Ceratophysella; species Ceratophysella scotica. Next base: position 6,786 of record JAQFXZ010000699.1, on the reverse strand, counting down.
GGGTCACTAGACTGATTCACTACTGACAACTGGCAACTGAGCTGACAGGAGGACGATGCCCTCTGCCGTTCGTGGGAAGTTTATTGCTGTCATTTGCAATTATTTGTTATTGGTGACGAGGTGAGATTTTTATACTAAGACTTTCGGGCTAGCCGACATAAGTCCTTCATTATTTAGTGGTACCTACAACCCATGCATGGAAAATCTTCCGTATCATTGTATCCTCGATACGATAAGAAAATTGGGCGAAAAAGAAAAAGAGAAGTAAAAAGAGGAGAAGGAAAGGGAAGGGAAGGAGAAGGGAAGGGAAGAAAGAAGAAAAAGAAAAGGGAAAATAGGAAGGAGAGAAGAAGAAAAGGAAGGGAAAAAAGAAAGGAGAGAAGAAATGAAGAAGGAAAGGAAGGGAAAAAAGAAAAGAGAGAAGAAATGAAGAAGGAAAGGAAGGGAAAAAAGAAAAGAGAGAAGAAAAGAAGAAGAAAAGGAAGGGAAAAACGAAAGCAGAAAGATAAGGTCGGAAAATGTGCGAATAATGAATATGGAGAAGAAGGGACAGATCGAATTCAATAAGATGTGGATACAATTCTTCAAAAATTTCTATTCACATAATTTGCTTGAGCTTGTATCAGAGATTTGTAGGCTCAGGCAAGTCAAATTGCATTTCTGTTGAAGCACTGAGCGCGTTGACAAACGGAAAACCAACAGGAAAGAGTTCCATTCCAACCTTTTCACATTGATGTTTCACAATTGTTAATATTTATTTAAGTACATATTGTTGCAGCCAATGTTGTCTCTAGAAGTTAAAGCATACCGAGGTGTTTTGATTCGGATGGAAGATGGGAAAATTCATACTTATACATTAATCGGGAGAATTAAGTCAAAACCAGGAAAAACGACTCAAATTCTCAAAAATTTCTTGCGCTCCGCGCAAGTAAACAAAATCAAAAATACTTTCAATTGTCAACTGCACGACTTGCGTGGGTCACTTATGACTTAAGCTGGTGCATGGTGACAAATATTGTATTTATAAGTACTTTTTATTAAGATTTATAATTTTAATTTCGATTTCACATGAGAAGAAGGTTCAATTTTTAGGAGAAGGTACTTCATCCGATACGATAAGATTTTTTTTTTCTGGAAGATTTTCCATGCATGCTACAACCTATTTAATTTACCTATATCATCACACAGGACTTAATCAGTACCTATGACCTAACTATGTATGTATTGTGTATACCTATATTCATTTGCATTTTAGTATTTCATATATTATGATGTATTGTCGCTTTTTAAATATTTGGACTGTATTTTAGCAGCTCGTGCTCCTGCATACAGTTGGGCAGAAAGGGTCTATTATTTATAGCGATTTGCGACTATAAACATATAATGTTTCGAGTTAAGAGTAAAGGTGGTATCTTAAAATCATTATGCATATTGGCGAATGCTGTTAGCCAGTCTGTAAAATCGCTAACAGGGCTAGCCAGGTTTTATAATGACCAGCCGAGCTAGCGATTTTACATATTGGCAGTAACTTATTGTACATTCGATCCTAAGAAGGAGGCTGAGCCAATTCTTAGCATGAAAAAACGAATCCCACTTGCCTAATACTGCAGGCCGCTTTATCGCAGTAGTCTTAGTTACGAATCTGGCAAGTTACTGGAGAGCATAATATTCCCGTGTATGATTGATTTTTGCTGTTTGATATTTTATACACTAGCTACTATCTCCCCAGTAGTTTTCCTAAGACCTTCTTTCTAGTAAGAGTTAGTTAAGAAGAGTATTGAGTGTATTCATCATGGCGGAAAATAGTGTTACCATCTTGTGATTTAGTAATTGGATGACGAACGGGCTTGTTTATTTACTCACTTTAACCTAACTTAATATTTCTTTTCTGTAGATTCAGGCTCGGCCTACAACACGAAATATCATATACCAAAGACTCCAACCTATGATATTTGATAATAACCTGGTTTTTTAGTTAAAATGAAAACATCTGGGAGGTATCGAGTTCCCGCGGGAAAGGAATTCGAGGAGTTTCGTCCAAAGAAATTCAAAGCATTTACACCAAGATCTCCAGGTCAACGGACGCTGGAGAGCCTGAGGGGCTGGAACCTGTCAAGGAATCCAATCGCCACGAATATGCAGACTACAAGAAATCCCGTCTCGGTTCACGAAGGCGGCTCCTCTTCCTTGCTTGGTCAATTCAAGGGAAGGGCTGTAGACTATTTCTTTCCGCCAATTCCACCCTCAAAGGAAGCTCCGACACCACATGTCCAGAAAACTCCAGTTCCATGGCTGCAGACATCAACTCTGCACCTAAGTGCCTCCGTAAAAGGAAGCTCAATGTTCAGATTCGAAGACGCAGTCACCAGTGAACAATCTCAAGCAAAAGACCGGTAAGTAAGCAAAGTCGTCTATCTTCTAATATGATTTTTTTTGCTTATTCTTTGGATATTTTTCTTTCCTTTTACATCTTTGGAGTGTGAAACTCGGAATTTGTGCTCAATGGTCGGCATACTGAACTATCATTTGCTATATCATTTATTTGAAGATATAAAATATGATTTTAAATTAGTTAATTAAAGCGGAAAATAGTATTTAGGCCATGCATGCTGTGACTCGCCAGAGCGCGCCCATCCAACGTTGGAGTCTGATTGCGAGAGTAAATAGAAATTGGAACAAGGCGAAGATCGCATCATTGTGCAAAGGGGCAATATAGTGTGGGCACTATAGCGAGAGTAGCTATAGCACGTTCCTATTGTGACCCGCTTCAGCGTAGGTATCACATGCGGTTCGAATCACAAAAGCGTCTGCGATGCGGGAGAAGGTGGCGGGACAACCGTAGAATCCGGCTTCTCATACAATCTCAAACGATTCAAGCACTTCAGGACCGTAGTATTTAAATAAAAGATTTTTTAACTAGGGTTTTCCTTCACAACAAATGAAACGGAAATCTAAATATTCTATACCTAAAACTATTTTTTCTAAATCAGAAAAGACGAGCAGAAGAACTGAGCATTTCTCAAAGGAACTAAAAAAATATATTGTACTTCTAGATTTTCCGAAAATAGGGTTATCGGAGTTCTTCCCGGGACCAACTTGTACATGATACAACTGGAGCATCTGTTGGGAGCCTTCAGTCCATGGAACATGCTCGACCTAATTCCAGGACTAAAGGCCGAAATTGGTTTTCCGACAGATTGGAACCAAAGTCAACATGAACTCTCGACGGAATGGGTGAAGAAGTTAATGAACCATTTCGCCCTGCTTAACCACGAAGCCTACTCTTACGAGAATATCTCAAGAATGTTTACACTTCATCGGGATATGAACGAGGAGGCCGAGGACAAAGTATGAGCCGGTAAATGGCCATCTTAGTGATATAAAGAATGGATAGATAGAAATATGGTGAAGAAAAATAGAATTATTATTTATGCTCAGTTTAAATGTAAGCCTTTTAGTTTTACTAATCCTTGTATGTAGACTTTACATGTACATATTTGTTGGTAGGTCTTAATTTGATTGACTTTTATTTAGAGTACTTATTCTAATTCTAGACTATCTACCAATTTTAAATAAGGTTCTAGATAAATTTTGCCTAGTACTATTTTACCAATTGGCTTCGCTTAGTGTTGTTTGTATTACAGCGAGAAAGTGATGATTTCGTATTTCGTATTCTGTGTCCTTTTTCAACTTTTTCAACTTTGTACCTGTGAAAGGAATCAAACTGTCCTTATCCACTCCTAATCTCAGATTATCTTTGCTAAGCTAGCTCTTGTTCCAGTAAAGCACGTGAAACACTAAAATTCTATATTTTGAGTTTGTGATAAACATATTTTTATGAAACAACGACCAAACAAGGCATTCAATCATCCGAAGATTTTAATATCCAAAGCTATGCAAGAAATTGCGACAGTTGTCCATATTTGGCTTAAAAACTGAAATGAATTATGAAAGACACAGATATTATACTTTATACTTCGCAGATACAATAAATGGTGAAAAATTCCTAGCCCGAAGACCATAAAGTATATAAAGTAGGTATATGAAACCTTCCAGCCAAAAACCGCTACACACCATAAACAGCGACACTTTGTAACCCAACCTAACCTAAAATAAAGAAATCATTGTCGCGGTTTTTGGAGTCGCGGTTTTTGCCTATTACGATATGAAAATGCTTTAATCTTCATTTGCCGAGTATGCATGATTGATTATATACATACATCAATTTCTTGTTTGTCGTTAGTATTGCTAGGATCATTGCACGCAATATTGTATTTAGTGGACAATGATGATGGGAGTTGTTTGAGAAATGCGTGTAATAATAATAATAAGAGATGAATCCCCAGAAAGATTTATCTACATTATTTCAAAGGGGCGGTGTGTAAATTGAGCGTATTTATTTGTTAGAATTGACTAATTCTATAAACGTTAAACGTTATGCCACATTTTCCAATACCACTGAGCAGTGTTCAGAGATTATTTGGTCTTCATTTTCCACATGGAAATGTTCTAATGTGTACCAATGAATGACTTTTGGTTCAGGCCAATAGTCAAAGACACCCGTGTCTACGACATGCATTACTTGTGAACGAGTGCAGTTTGGACGAAATACAAATTTTATCGGTTTGGACTTGGGCGCAAGCCCTTTGTTCATATTATTTCCTAATAACAACTAACAACTAAATTTAAGAATTACAGTTTTTCATTCAACATAATATTATGTTCTTATAAGCTGAATATTTCATGAAGACTTGCACCTGTAGGAATACTGGCTAAAATACTTAATTTTCTAAATCCTGGATATTTCAATGATTACATGTGCTGTACAAATAGAACGTATACAAAATATATTTGTCTAATATTTTTGTGAGTGCACATACCTAATTGTCTATGCATGCACTGTAAGTATTCTTGTTTTATTTCATATCGCATGCATTTTTTGTATTTTATGTTCCAATTTTCGGTCCAGGACACAAGATACGTGAGTTATAAACGAAATTATTAGCTCTCTACCTCAAGCTCAAGGCTTGTTGACGATTGAATAAGCTTTTGAATAATCCATAGTGGATATTCAAAACAAACTCATTTCACTTAACAAAACAGCATGAGTGTGTGAATTCCAGGAATGCAGAATGCATATGAATTGGAAACTGTAAACAGACGGAGAAAATAAAGATTTTTAAGGCGTTTCAGGTTGTACACTTTGCAGCTGAGTATAATAAAATGGGAGCAGATATTATTACGTCGTATGCGTATGTGCCGTATATTTTATTAATTTTAAACAACTCAAAGCGTCTCAGACTTTTTCAAATGGATTTGAGACCTATTTCTAATTCTAAGACTTATAATATTGCAGTTCCTAATGAGCTGCAGATGTCAAATGATGTCAAAGATTTCTAATCTTATTTTTGATACTTGGAACTCTTAGTTATTTTTTCTAGTATGCAGTACCAGACCTGTGTTGGTTGTCCGGATTTTTTGGAGGGGTATCGAAAACCCCTCCAATTGCAACCAAATTTTTACCACATGTTTAAAATAATTATTTAATACTCTATGCCAAATTTGAGCCGAATAGAAGCATTTTTTTAAAAAACTTTTATATATACATTATTAAATTAGATACACAAACCCCAATTTCTCTTTTAAAGTTGCTTCAATTCGGCTCAAATTTAATATAGAGTATTATATAATTATTCTACACATGTGGTGAAAATTTGGTTTGAATTGGATCCGTTTTCGATGCCCCTCCAAAATATTTGGACAAGCGGCACAGGTCTGTGCAGTACCAGTTTCAGCCTAATTAATACAATGACTATTGTACTACTTTTGTGAACTAAACTTGTTCTTCTCGCAATCAGCGTTTCAAAGGCACTTAATTTGAGACAAGGACGTTGGTTGTGCCCAATACAACGAACAATTCATGGAATTCAGGGAAGTTAGGAAATCCGATTCATAGGCTATGGGAAGAAGCTAAGGAAATAACCTAGTCAAACTATATAACCAGTTACGGCTATATATTTACCAAATTTTTTATTTTTTTTTGCATTCTATAGTATCCTTTATTCAGGCTTCCACATAATAAAAATCTCAATACACGTATATAAACGACTATAGAAGGAATTACCAAATTGTATAACCTAAACTAGTAACCTAGACTACCAGCTATCTACATTCTACGTTACAAACAATACAAATATAATTCCCTACTTCCTAAAACAAACAAAAATAGAACAGCAAGTGTTTAGTTTTCCTACCAAAATTAAATCGCTCCACGATCGACGTCAGCTCGCTCGAATAACTAAAGTTTGAACTTCGCGCTCGAAAATTTGCTCGGCTAGACAAAAAAATTTTTTTTTTCAATGTAAAAACATCGCACGATCGTTTCGCCATCGACGTCACTTCGAGCAGATAAACAAACATAAGGAAAAAACCCGCTCAACAAATATATCTATTTTAAACCAAAATCGTCCTTATTATTTTTCGGTAACAAATAAACTTTTCAATCGGTGGTGTAGTTTCACTCTTGGCCAACTTTAGAGTTTCGATTGAGCATTAAACATTAAATTCAATGCGATTTCTAAGGCCAAATTATGCCATTAATTGCAAATTTAAATAGTTAATGATAGTATCTATTAATGACTTCAATAGCAAGTGTTGAATGAAACTAATAATTTTACTTCATCGGACATTTCCTCGTATTACCTATAAGTATACTGTAGTAGCTGTATCATATACTGTATTTCCACACTTTCAAAGTAAAATATATCACCCTCTCGGCCCCTACGC